>JANWGL010002987.1:0-24444 GCA_025200755.1 Ceratobasidium sp. C01 | reverse complement strand
GCGTATGCGTGAAGGTCTGAGCCCGAAATTCAATGAACTTGAAGAGGATTATGCGGAAACACGGAGGATGATATAATCAGGATGCGGCCCATCTAAGAGCAACGCTCACGTGTCTAGACAAAACTTAAAGACAAAATTCGCAGCCACAGCGCGCCACACACAGTGCCTATCAAACTCTCCACCTCAAACAAAAAATCATGCGCATGTGCATCGAGATTTAGACTCACGCGACAATCGTATTTGCCTCCGTCACGCAATGAAATTGATCCACGCCACACGCGATAGGATGAAAACAAACTCTGTAGGTCTGCGACAACGACACCGGAAAGCGATAATTACATAGCGGGGCGAGATGGAGCGGAGGTAAAGAGGTAAGGAGTAGTGAGACGAAACGAGTAGGAGAGGAAAGATAGCGAGAGAATCCCAGGGAGAGATTTAGATTTGTGAGATGGATAGTAAGAGATAAGGAGCGGACGCAAACGCAGAACAGAGTCGAAAAAAGATTAACACGTCGCGAATCAGAAAAAGATATGGCAACGAACATGCGCAGCACAAACCACCCAGGGCAAGGTCTAAAAAACCTGAACAGAGAATACCAAGAAATCCCCGAGCAGTGTCAAGTTCCAAAACCCAAACGGTTCCAAAAACCCGAACAACGCCAAGGTCTAACAACTATTAAACCACCACCAAAAAAGACACAAAAGGACCAGTCCCGTGTATCAAAAAAGCCCAACTAGCGCGCAGATGTGGATTTGGGTACAGGCACAGGATCATTCAGCCTGGCACAGTTCAGTCAGCACATACAAGAATCGATAAAGGAGGTCTTGCGGACGGTTCATTACATCAGGCTTGAGTTTTTGAGGTTCTGTCGTAGGATGATGTCTCGGACTGCATAAACGCAAAATTAGTATGGAGCTTGGGAAGAGGAAGGGCGGACATACCGTTGTGGATAATGGCACTGGTGGCACGTGTATCGGTGACGGAGGTCAAATGCACATAAAGCTCTCGCGGCGCGACAGAAAAGTCCCTCTGAATCGCTCCAAACTTGGTTCGGAAATCTGACGGAACACCACGTCAGTCACACCACTCAAAAAAATCGCAGAAGTCGACCGAGACGAGATGTATGCACAACACCCCCAAACCCCATCCATAACGGCAAAAGACAGATTACACTCGGCCGAAACAAAAACTCACATTTCGAGACATTCTCATAATCGTTCGGTCGCGTCCCATAACTCGTCACGTGCTTATTAACCTTGATCCCCGCCGCAAGCTTTTTCTTCAACAAGTCGCACTTGTTCAAAAACAGGACGATGTTGACCTAGCAACGATTGAGTTCGCGTTAGCATCATCAACAGGAAAAAAATTATCATCGAAGAGCCCGTTAGCGTCATCAACGAGATTAGCGTTGGCGCCAGCAAAGATGTGTAAAACGATCGAGATCGACGAAATTAGACAAGCAGGTTCATCAACCACGCAACTCTGCCCGGCGGCCGACCACCGCTCTCCCTGCTCCCTAAACGACACATATCCAATCCACTCCCTAAACGCGCTATCCAACCCACTCATCTCTCCCTGAGGAGATCCCGCCCCTGTCATCGACCAAATTACACGCTACTCCGTCCACCCTGTCATTTAATCTAACCCCAGCCCACACACAGCCCGACGGTAATCTTCCGCCGGGACTTACGACCCTCGGCTTTCACACCCAACGGCCCTCGGCATATGACACGACACACGACAACCCTCGGCACCGATCCATCATCCATCATCCAACAACCCTCGGCGTCCAACCCTCAACACACCCCAACCCAAATCCAAAGAAAAATCCAAAACGAGGAATGAGAAAGAGACTCACGTTCGACAACAACTTATTCCCGCACACCTGCTTAAACAACTGAATCGAGTCTTCCACCCGATTCGTGCGCCTATCCTCCGCTAGCGTCTGATCGAACGCTGATATAGGCTAATCTCGACAAAGGAATGGCCGTGATTTGGGGTGGTGACGGAATAGCAGCAGCAGCGTGTTTCCGAAATGATGCGCAGAGGTTCGGAAATGATGAGCAGGGAGGATGATTATCCGGCATAGGGGGTGATTTGGGATGATATGTGTAGAAGAGAAGTGGTGACGAGGTGATGTATGAAGGGGAGAGAAGACAACGATGCAATATGAGCAATAACGATAGTTACAACTCCGTCAGCCAACCATTCAATCCATTCAAACAACAGGAAGAACTCACAGCTAAGAATATAATCGCATTCACTACCCACGAAAACCTCATCAGCATCCAAGCCCACCCACATAAACGGCACGCGGAACTCACCATCAGTGAAAAACGGTGCCCAGACGTGTCGCTGTCCTCGCGCACCGCCCACGTCGTCTACACCCAAACAAAAACATTAGATATACGGGGAATATACAATGGGAGAAGAAAAGGGGGGACGTACATATCCTCCAATCAACACCCTTCTCGGCTCCCCTATCAAGCGCGAAATGATGCTCCACGACACCGAGCGTTTTTAGTCGAGCGCGCAACACATCATCTACAATACCACCACCCGTACTGTGTGAATAAATAAACCCCCGAGAAATAACGTATAAGTACGTACCATCCGTGGGCACATATCTCCGCTCCGTAATCCTCTCCATATCATTCAAAAAGCTACATCCCAGATTCACACCACGTCAGTCATCGTAGATCAAGCCCAGACCAGAGCAGAGGAAAGAAGGAAGAACGCGCGCGGTGGTGGGATTCGAAGCCCCGGAGCATGAGGCATGAGGTAAGTGAAACACCATCGAGCCGGCGGTACGACGGATTAGGATAGATTGGACAAGGGACTGTGGGTAGCATCACCACCGAGTAGGGTACCCCAACGTTACGCCGGCTAGCGGAAGATGGACAGGAAGGGGGAGAGGAAGGGAGGGAGGGAGGACAGGGGGAGAAATGGGAAGAGGGAGAGGACCTACAAGCCAGCAGTATGTTCCAGATACAGCCTCCGTTTATGCAAGACGTCCTGGACGAATGTGTCCCTCCAGAGCGCGATCATGTCGTCACGGAGGGCGACGATGGTGTGTCCGGGGTCGTTGGGGTCGTCCCATACGTACGCGTCGTCTACATAAACACCGTGTGAGATACATCACCAAGCTAGAGAACAGAAAACATACCGTCCTCGTCTTTGGCGCGACCCTTGAGCGTGCTGAGCGCCTTTTTCCACGTCGAGTTACTCCTCACCGCAACCTCCCTCTCCCGCTGAGGCGCAGCAACACCGTTCGCATCCCTCCGCGGCGCAGAATACGCCCCAACCCTCGTCGGCTCCAAATCGTTCCCGCTCAAATCTCCAGCCAGCGTCCGGTTCAACTGGTCCTCGAGTAACATGAGCGGCTGCAACCTGAGCTTGAGCTCTGAAAAGTGCGCGAGCTTCTCTTCGGTGCGGATGGAGAGCGCGGTGGAGGGTCGGTTGTCGTCCGGCGACGCAGGGGTGGGTGGTTCGTCGTCGACGAAGGCGGCGGGGTCGAGTGCGTCGAGGATGCGTCGGATGGAGCGGAGGAGGTTGAGGTAGATGACTGCCCGCCACGATGCGCGCTCTGCGCGAAACGCGTTGGGGGAGTACATTAATTGAAAGTTCTTCAGCGTTGTTGATTTACCGCTCTCGGACTGGCCTGTCCCACCACCACCCCATCCAACACATTAGCCTACGACAACCAAGCAGAAGAGAGAGTGGGAGGACGCACCGAGAAGCAGTACTCGAACCTCATTCGCCTTGCGCTTTTTCTCCCTCGCACGCGCCTCCCTCAACTCCTCATCAATCGCGTCCGACACCCGCTTCGCCTCCGCCTCCTCACGCAACCTCACCGCGCGCTGGTCAGGCGTCTCATTCGCAGGCGGCGCCATCGCAAGCGTAAGCGGGTCGTCCCCAGCAGCAATGGAACCCATAGTGTGCGAGCGCTGGCGGGAAATGGCAGCAGTCATCCAGAGAACTGAACTGTCGTGGTCGTGGTCCGTGTACTGACCCCGTTCTGGCGCTTCCATATACTTCTCTTCTCCACACATAGTCAAATTAAACACCCAGGGCTCGTCAGGGATTGGCTTCCTTCTATCCACTACGGGACTCTGTCTAATCTTGAATCTTGGATCCCGTGTTTGGGTGGGGTTGCCTCTCCTGGAATGCATGATTGCCACCTGTAAATCCACCATCAATCACATCTGCCGTCCTCTTTTCACTGTTTTATTTGAACGCATACAGGTGAACATGCGATGTGGGTGAGCGCGCGGCGTTCATATGTGGCGCCCCACAGACAGAACCACCCGCCGCGTCTTTCCCTACCTATCCTAGCACCCCTAGGCGGATCACACACCTCGTCACCCACCATGAAACAATTAGATTATACTCTCATTTCTCTCGGACACGGTGCCTTGCTTGTCTAGTCTGCCTGTATCACCATCCCAACTTTTTCTCCGCCGCTCTAGCTCTAACGACCGCTCTCCCGAGCCTGACAGAAGCATGCACTCACACCAGAACCAGCAGTCGTATCGTTCCTTGATTGATCGCTTTAGCACCTCAACCACACCCATATTCATATTTCTTATCCCAAGCGGGAAGTGTTTGCTCAACGGACAAATGGCTCCCGTTCTTCCACACGTACCTAGACGCGTGAGATGTCACCCCTTTTCTTGCCCCTTTTCAGTCTTGCAGACGCCACCGACCTCTCACTCACTTCGCGTCCCAGCTCAGCTCAGCTCATCACGACGACGCACCCCGCTTCTCATCGAAGCCTTCCAAAAAATCTCCATGCCAACTCTTCTCGTCAAACTAACGGCCGTTCTCGACGATAGCCATTGAGTTCACAGGCTCGCCCGATCCGCTTCTGGGCTTCTCGGTTACTGGCCGTCAAATTTCTAACTAGTCCCTATTGGTATGTGGGAGCGTGTTTGTGTCCGTATGTGGTGCCGGCGGGATTTATTTACGGTTGTCTCTTTTCCTGTCTTGTCCCTTTAGCTTGACACAACAAATAAAAAGACAATAACGACTTATTATCCTTCTATTTACTCTCAATTTAGTACGCCCTCTGCCAATTTTGCATTGCATTGCACCATAATTCGTTGTACAGTATCGCGTTTCACCGGCCTAAATATCCCAGTCAGCCCGACCGAACCGAACCGACACCAAGGACGGACGGAGGAAAGAAGCAGGGTCTGATGGAATGAGTTGGAGTCAGATGCGCATCGACTAATTAACCGTTTTGTAGCTCAGCTCAGCGCTGGGCTAGGCGAGAATCGAGAATCGAGAACATAGCTCCCGGTGTACCTCCTCGATATGTAGGTGGGTATACGTGGTGGGAGTTATGGTATTGAGTCCGTGAAACACGTGTATGTGTATGTAGCACGCGTATCAGATAATTATTTACTTTTACTATTACATTCGTTTGAAGAAATTTGAACTGGTTGGTTGGTAGGTTTCGCGTGCGTCATCTCGCTTGATAAGTAGGTTTGGTTTATCGTAAATTACATCTCATTAGGAAGCGTCGTTCCGGGTATCGATGGGCGCGGCGCCGGTGCTGCTGACCCTCGCTTGTGACATGCTGACTAGTTGAAGCTGAGAGCATATAAGTAGCTCAAACTCGTCGTGGACTGGGAGAACGTGAGCAATAATGGGCGGTGAAATCAAATTTCAACTCTTTGATTTGGGTCTTATGATACTTTGACTGTGCGCTCTTTAAGTTGAGGCCAAGCGCGTACTCAAACACCTCGCAGAGTCTGGGAGCTGCAACGACGTCGAAAGGCGAGATTAAAATTTCAGTTCTTTGAGTTGTATCACCAAACACTTCGATAATTGCTTATTCAAAACCTTGTTTCTACCCTGCGCCATTTTTCACTTGAAACAAACACCAGCCGACGCTTACTTTAGATTATATGCACACTCGGTGCAGCCACTCTACTTACTAATAAATAGGATCACACTAGAGACTTCGAGATCACCAGAAGCTCTGATCTGATCCAGGATATGATCTTTGGGGAATTACAACGGCCGAGCTACACAACCTCGCTACGCTTTTTTCTCTACGGGTCTTCCTCGATTAAGGGGTCGCCTTAGTCTTAGCTGTCTAAGTTGGGCTTCTTAGTCGTCCGGGTTGAACTCCCTAGCGGCCTTGGTCGGGCTTCTTAGCTGCCTTGATAGGGCTCCGGGCTGCCTTGGTAGGACTTCTTAGCTGCCAGGTCGGGCTTTTCGGTCGTAGCCAAGTCTTGGCTATACAAACGGGGTCAACGAATACGGACGTTTTTTTGATCCCGGCTTGTTTAGTTTGCTGCCGGATATATTTAGCACTAGTGCGTATTAATTGGTCGAAGCGAGGGAGGGTGCTTGATTCGGAAGTGCGGTTTCGGTCGACGGGTAACTTAGCGTGGTCCTCGCTGAAACGTCTACGTGCGCAGTTTCGTCGCGGCTTCTCGGATAAGAGGTTTGGTCCGCAGCTTAGGTAGCATTGTTGTATCCATCCATATCTTTTCGATTCTATCGGCAATTTCTGTAATACACGAAACACTCCCGTCATATATCCCCGTCCCCTCATAAATCATCAAAAGAAAAAAGGAAATAAAAATCCAAGAAAAGGGAACAAATCCCGTTCCACGTCTACTTCTTCGGGCGACGCTACACACGCCCCAAACAATCAACTCTCAAACCTAAAATAATCTAATAAAAACGGCAAACGCACCTTGACCTCCTCGTCCTTCGTTAGGTGAATCATCACCTTGTTCGGATGATCAGGCGTCATCCCCGTATAACCCTTACTCCAGTCATACGAGATGGCATAAGCAAACAACGACCCGGTCTTGTTGAACGCGGTACCTGGATACAGTCAAAACGTTAAGCGCGTGATAGTGGGGGAAGGAGGGGCGGACGTACAAGCTATAGGACCGGCAGCAGCATCAAACGCTACCGAACAAAAATATCACATGAGTTAGGCTGTCTTTCACGGATACGAACAAGGCGCTTACATTTCAACCGGGTCTTAGAATCTCCATCCCAGAAACTAACCACTCCGTCCGCTCCAGCCTGCCCGAACCAACCCGGCTCAGTATTCGTTCGGGTAAAGTTATATAAGAAGTGAGGGACGTACAGTGCTAAAGGTGCCGTGTACAGGATGGAAGGACATGTCATTTACGGCGAAGACATGTGTGTTTGCTTTGCTGGGACCTTGTTCTTTGCGATGGCACCTAAAGGAGAAGTTGTTGCTAGGAGAACCAGCTGTCAGTTCTGAGAGCTACGGGTCGTAGCGAGGGAAAGCGCGAACCTGGAGTCTTTTTCCTCAACGTATCTATACGACTGCGGTTAGTGAATTGCAGGGATGGATGGGGAGATGGGTGTGTACTGAATTGCTACGCGGCCTTCGATACTGCCCATTCCGAATCCTGTCCCTGTTGGGAAACACGAGACGACGCGGGTTTGCCATTTTAGTGGTGACGCGATAGTCTGTTACCAGTCGTAGTTAGTGAGTTGGGGAGTTCCGGGTATGGATGAAGTGGTACTGACGCGGTAGACGGTTGTGGGGTTGTTCAGGTTATACAGTTGAACCTGACGTTCTGCCATCCCTACGACCAAGAGGGGATAAGATACATCCATCGTATAGCAGCGTTCAGGCAAGTCGACCTTCGCAACCGGCGTTGACTGACGCAAATCCCAATACTAAAAACGCCTCATAAATACGCGTCGCGCTAAACTCGAAGGTGGCGGGCCAAACACACCTTGATAGTCTTGTCCCAGCTCCCGGTGACGAGGATCCCGCCCTGCGCGTCAACCCACCGAACACATTTGACGGCATCGTCGTGCGCAGCTACCTGGGTCGTTTGTCCTGTTTGAAGGTCGTACATACGTGCCGCCTATGTGGCGTGTTGGATGAGTCGGCGGTTTCGGGGATGAGGTGTGTGTTGAGTGCGTACCTTGTCCATTCCTCCGGAGAAGACCTTATTTCCTTCCTATAAAGAGATGGATTTAGAAAGATTTGCAGTGATACGAGGAGAGTATGAGGAATGAGGCATACCTTGTTCCAACATACGCTCAATACCGGGCCTTCGTGCGCGAACATCGCCTTCCCCTGGCTCTGTCCTTGAGGACCAATCTCGTACAACCGAACCTATCATTCCAAAAAATTCCAAAAATCAAGTTAGTAAAACGCCCCAACTGAAATGAAAGCCGGAACTGTGTTTTGGCGCGTTGAGCAAATGATGGGCTCACCTCATTGTTCCAGCTTCCGACGGCTAGATAATCTGCTGCTGGGCTAAAGCTGAGGCATGAGATAGAATCATTCGGAGGGTCGACGAGCTCTACGTCTTTGACCTCTGTTGTCGCCGTGGATGAACCTGTACCGAAGAAAGTCATGTGGCGGACGGGAATGGATGGGGATTGTGTGAGACTAGCACGTGATCTAGATTCACGTGATGGCTCTCATAAACTGATATATTTGGTTTTGGACGTTGCTCGGGATCACCGTGATATATGCTTGTATATTATCCATGCTTGTATATTGGATGTGGTGGAACCTGTTATAATATCAACGTTTCTTGGAAACTGTTTGGTTGAATCCATAGAACATCCTGGAGGTTGTGTATGGGTTCTGTTCTGGGGCCGCTCATTCGAAGGACTCAAAGGGTTGGAGATTAGACGGTGAGTAATAGAATCAATCAAGTT
The DNA here is from genome assembly GCA_025200755.1 of Ceratobasidium sp. C01. Taxonomy (NCBI): domain Eukaryota; kingdom Fungi; phylum Basidiomycota; class Agaricomycetes; order Cantharellales; family Ceratobasidiaceae; genus Ceratobasidium; species Ceratobasidium sp. C01. The sequence goes on along the minus strand of JANWGL010002987.1, from coordinate 15,759 downwards.
GTATGGCCATTATCAAGAAAGAGCGCAAAACCATACAGAGCGCAGGCTAGTTTAGGTAAACAAGTAGTGAAAATGATCAAAAGCAAGAACAGTAATTCTCCCTCCTTGTGCTATAGTATTCGCCTAGCTGAAGGTGACTTAGGAGTGATGGAATCTGAGATCCTCAGTTTAATGAGAAGACCTGCCCAAGATACTTTGGAACAATTGGAAATGTTGCTCATCTAACTCTGGCGAGCCATTTTGAAAGAGAACCTAAGGGGTCGCACATTTGGTTGGATTCTCCGTATAAGTTGGACAAGACTTACTGGGTCGATATCCCGCACATATTCCGAAAGTTGAAACTTCTGTGGCTTGAGTGAGCCTTTGTAAGGGAACGTCAAATAGGTAAAATTTCAGACATGCATATAGCTTAGTTTGGCTCACCTCCCAACAAAGGCTCCTTGGTTTTCGGGTGAGTGAGGTAAAGGAGACATTGTGCACGTGTGCCAGCAACGTAAAGCACCCTCCTAATCAAAAATGAGTTATGATTTTCCAACAGGTGCGAAGGTTGCGGTAAGACCAACCGTTCTTCAGTCAACTGTGCTTCATTCTGTTTGTGTCGACGGTTGGGAAAAATCCCATCTACGACTGTGGGAAGATTATCAGATGGAAGAAATAACGCTCGTACAATGGAACAAGACACATACCGCCCGGGACAAAAACAACAGGCCATTCAAGCCCTTTGGCGTAGTGACAAGTCGCGATAGTGACCTCCTAAAAAGTATCGATTAAATACAGGAATATACTCATCGTAGGTAACGCAGACTATCTCACCCCCGTGTTGGTGATGTCTTCTTTTGGGAGTTCTATCTCCTTAAGGAAGGCCAGTGTTGGGCGCCGGTGTCTTGGTAAATTAACTATATATTAGTGATCGAGGCAAGTAGTGGACCGCATGGACTGACACATGGTGCTTTGTTCGCATTGAGAAACGCTCTGCGTACTCTACTAGTTGTGCAATCCTTTTCTCGCGGCGCGCTGTTCTGGTTATGTGGTTTAAGGGTGACTCAAAGCTAATTTCTCGAATCACGTCTCAAAGGAGAGGTGCTGGGGGGACTCCCTAGTGCGACATGTTAGTAGATAGCCATTTAAAGAGGGCGAGGTAGATCAGAATAGTCGAATTTTGAAACACTTACTTCATATATTTCGGTGCGTAACTGCTTAACAAAATCTATAGTACGGCCTATGCGGCGCCTCACGGGTGGGAACACATCTGGTACGGTACCGTTGCAAATGTTTTCGGTTATGTTGAAAACCGTGGTTTTTTCTTGGATCGCACGCTCCATGATACGAGTGATGGACTGAATAATACGGGCATTGAGGTTAGGTTGGTGAAGAGTAGATCGGAAGAGGTACTTGATACCAGCTAGAGAGTATCGTAGAACTTACTTCCTTCGTAACATCGCCCAACATACTAAGAATCCACAAAATCCAAGGTGTGAATTCAAGGGTACTGGCTAGGCGAAGGTAGGCAAGTACGTCTTTGACTTCCGAGTAGTCAAAAAGTCGAGGTCGAGGAAGTAGGCGGTAAGGTATGTTCTCCTTTCGGAGAGCGGCTATAATTGGGTTGGCCATATAGGCGTTGCGAACTGTTTACGAGGGATCAGTTGGTGGCGTGAGTTGGACCTGAGGCCGCCAAGCCAAGCTTACGCAATATCGCGCATTCTCCGTAATTGATCTTGCCGTTTGAGTCATCAACGAGTCGTCTAAGCTCATGCGCAATGTCGGCAGCTTCTTCATTCGGATCCGACGACTCCTTTAAGGTAGGCCGCGGTCCATCGGGCTGGCGATTGGTGTATATTGCCCTTTTGGCTCGTTGCTCGTCTGCATAATAGCAATGCAATCATTGATGAAGCCAATATGTGCACACACCATATCTAGGCAACGCACCCTGTGATATGATAGCATGGCATGCAGCCAGCACTGAAGCAGTCGAGCGATAGTTCTCTTCAAGATAAATCGACTCGGTTCTCGTGAAATCTTAGGAATGGGCGAGTTCATCGCTGTGACATAGGAGAACCTCGGGTTATTCTACTAACCTTGCTTCATTTTGTCGAAATTTTTATCATCTATTAGGTCTGAATTACCGATCTAATCACGGCTAAAATATACGAAAGTTACCAGAATATCTCCAGCCGTAGACTTCCAGTAATACATTTAACCGGAGATTTGTCAGAAGGTAATGGAATTGACTCACTCGACTGATCTGGGTCTCCAACAACGCTTGGGTGCCCTTCATTTGCATTGGTCAATCTTTTCACTAATTCATATTGGCGGCCACTTGTATCTTGACTGCGGTACAAGAAATTTGTTGGGCATTCTGTGTACGAGTGTAACAAAACTGGCACTCACAACTCGTCAACTAAGACGTATTTCAGGTGAGAAATTGCCTTGGGCATGACCCCGAACAATTCAACACCCTTGACCAACACGTCTTCGAAATCAAGAGCGGCAGAAGTGCTTAAAACATCCTGATAACAGCAATATACGGCTTCGAAAACGGCATATTCGCAGTCCGGAAGACAGTTCTCGTCACGTGTGTCGTATATCTCTCTCAAAGATCGGTCGGATAGGGCTTTTGCTCGAGCAATCAGTGTTTGGAAGTCGTCTACGGAGAGACCCAAACCGGGCTGGTGTGCCTCGATAATATAAACGAGGGCTTCTCGACTGTGCAACACACTCAGCCTGAATATCCTGAGCATATTTCAGATACTCACCACTCATCCTCGCCCCAGATAGAGACGCTTTGCGGGATCTTGATTACATGTCCGTGTGTCCTTAAGTACCTGTGTATGTTGGAACAAGATTAGAAGTCGTAATTACGCTATAAATAAAATTGCTTACCGCATGCAGATACCGTGAAACGTTCCTAACTCGACTCGCGCGGTAGATTCAGCCCCTAGGTAGTCGACGAGACGCCTTCGCATTTCGCCCGCAGCCCTTCTCGTGAACGTCAGCGCACATATGGTAGAAGGGTCAACGGAGTGATCGAGGATGAATCCGGCAATCCTTGACGTCAGAACGCGAGTTTTCCCAGTACCAGGCCCAGCAAGTATTTGTACTGGAGTAGAAGGAGGGAAGGTGACCGCTGAGGAATATAATGAGCATATAAACACACCGAGGACTTCGAGTCAAGATACCTCTATGTTGAGTTTCGCTAAGACCCTTGAGATGTTTTGCGGGACTGTGAAGAAAGTGGTTAATATAACGAATAGCAGGGGTGGGTATTCCATCGTGTAGGACCCTCGGTTTGTGACATAGCCTGCGTGCGACTTGTACTCGACCACAGCTTGTCAGCATCGTTAAGGGAGCGACAAAACAAGGAGGTGAAAATCTGGGTAGGATTCAATGTTGATGGTTGCACGAGAGGGGGAAGGAGGACAAGAGACAGGAACTGAAATTTTAAGCAGGTGTTGCCACTTTAGCCACCACGCCACATGTCGAACTTTACATACTCAAGCGTTTGTTGATCATTGTTGGTGTGCCTGAATCCTAAAACGGATGTCATACAGTATAACTCTATTATGATCGTTGAGATTGGGCAGGTCGGGGAAGTTAATATACAGATTCCAAATATGACCAAATGTTGAGCCGATTCACCTTGAGTATATGCGCGTGCATACGCCGTTCACTTTGCACCCAGCTACCGAAGGCTCCCAGTGAGGAAACATATTTTTTATAAAAGCTGAGTCGACACTGGGCGCCAAGGGGAAATGCATACACGCGAGACTTAAGGCCCAATCTCTGCGCTCGACGGTCAACAACCTAGGTTTCACACGAAAGCCATTTGAAGCTCTGTTAAGCGGCACAAGTGTAACGGATCATTGGGATATTTGATTATGATAAAGGCGACCGAATAATTGAAATACATCCAGTGAAGGTTGCCAGAAACGTGGGTGAACATTCATCGAGGGGCGAGAGTTCACGAATCATCGAACAGATGGAGATACTAAGGATTACGGTGCGCTTGTCACGGTGTATACCGTTCATGTCCGTTTTCTCAAAATTATCCGGGAGAGCAAATCGCACGGAGCGTGGCTGGCTTTAGGTATAATTTTTGGGTAGATATTTTAATGCTAGCATTGATTATATGCGCATATATAATCTTCGTTCGTACTAATACAACGGTGGATTAGATGATCATTCCAGATTTGAATCGGACAGAACCCGAAGATATCCCAATTCTAGTGGTGTAGTGCTTGTATGTACATACATTGTTCAAATCTATCCAATCTTGCCATGCCTAGAACGTTTTCCAGAACCAAGGATGTTTTGGAAAAGCTCCAGCTCCTGTTCACCTAAGTGAGGAGGTTCGGACTGAAACAGACTCTGATGTGGATCGATATCAATAATCGAAAAGTAGTTTATGAAAAGCAGGTGATACGCACTGATTCCACATCATTTACGAAATCGGATACCGTGAGACTCAATGCTTCCTTATTACCTATACAGGGTTGAAATCGGTTTGGTATGGTTAGAGCGGGGCGACGCAGGGGGCTCTAAACACCAACCTCCACGTCCTACCATCTTCATCTCTGGATGCGTCAAGTAGAGTAAACATTGGGCACGCGTGCAAGCTACATAAAGCAAGCGCCTAGATTGGGTGTTAAGCGAGCTGTCGTCATCAAGTTCAACGCTAAGGCTGACCTTGCTTCGTGAATATCCTCAGACATGTGATGTGGGTGCACACCATCTACGACTGGATATAATAGTGGTTTGCCGTAAAAGTTGATAGCAAGCGCAAGTGAGGGCCTACCTTCTGGAACGAAGACAACTGGCCACTCGAGTCCTTTAGCCGAATGACAAGTCAATATAGTCACTTTCTATAATTTGATCGTTAGAAACAGATCTGTATACAACTAGCGGATTGCCATACCCCAACATCAACATCGTTTGCTTTAGACAACTCGCTCAGTAGATTCAAAAACCCTTGTATCGGAGGAACATAGCTGATCATACAAACCCATTAGTTTCCGAGTAGAGCCATTTCGGAGTGAACAACTTACATGTCGCTCTTGCGCTGCTTAAAGCCTTGGGCAAGTTTAAGGAACGATCGGGCGTTGTTTTTACGCCGACTAGCGAATTCGCCAGCCGTGCGATCGAGATAGGTTTCGTAATCAAGGGTGTTGATAATATACTGAATAAACTCTTCGGGGGATGCTCCCTATTTATCGTCGGACGGTGGGAGCGAAGCAAAACAGAAATGACGCAGAAATCACACGAAAAAGAAGTTAGTGTTCATAAGCTGAGTAATTGGAGTGGTGCCGACCTTAGCTACGAGTCCTTGCATATATTTAATCAAGCGAATACACGGCTCGATATCCGCTTTGACAGGCGGTTTTATGTCGGGGGTTGTTTTGTTGCATATACCTTCGAGAATTTCAAACAACGTAACCTTCTTCTGAACCGCTTGCTCGACAAGCTTTGCAAGAGGCTAAATACAATATCTGAGCAAGTAATCAAACGACTAAATCAAACTGAATAAACTTACTTTGCTTTCGAGCTTATGTGGGCCTTCGAGAACACGGATAAGCAAAGGTGTATTCGCCGAGTTCAGCCCTAACCGGACGTAGGCAAGGAGTGTCTTGATCTCAGGTCGCTCGTAGCGCGACAATTCCGGAAGGATTCGATATGGAACTTGTGCCGCCTTGAGCGCGTCACTGAGCTCTGTTGATGCGTAGCTGTCCCGCACTACGCGATGATGCAAATCACAAATCACTCCGGGATCACTAAATACAAAACGAAATGGACTTACGTAGAATAGCACACTGGCCGTACCCAAGGACACCATCCGAGGACGTTACAACCCTTTGAATTTCGTTCGCGATGAAATGCCCTTCCTCTTTTGTGTCTGGAAACTGTCTTAGTACAGGTTTGGGACCCGCGGGGGTACGAGAGGTGAACAATGATTTCTGTGGTCGGTTGGGATCTATTCAAGCGTATGAATACGAGTGGAGCGGTAATTTAAAGGGAAAGGTTAACAGATACCTTGAGAGATGATCGCGAGGGCAACCGCAAGTATAGAAGCTGTAGAGCGATAATTCTCTTCAAGATTCATGATGTGGGTGTTGGGTAGATCTGGTTTCGTGCAGCGTCTAATGAGATATCCGGCCAAGCGTAGTCTGCGTGGTACTTACCCTCCCTCAATTTATCGAAATTTGTGATGTCTATATAGAAAATGAAGTGTTAGCGTATAACCCACAATAATATCTTCCTTCGCAGCATCAGACGCCCACCTGCGTTTCGCCAACCATAAACTAGCCCCAGCATATGATAGTTAGCTGCCTGGCGGAAATGGTGTTTAGGGGTGCTCACTGGACTGATCGGGATCTCCTACGACACTAACTCGACCTTTAGTCACTTTGTGTAGTTGCTGAATCATTTCGAACTGATATGAGCTCGTATCTTGACTTTTAGATGCGCTTCCAATGGGTCAAAGATAATACTAATACAAGGTATGAACTCACAATTCATCAACTAGCAGATGCTGTAGTCTGGAAATTCCCTGTGCCCAAGGTGCTGCTTTCATTACTTCGACGCCCTTACACAACAAATCCTCGAAATCTAGAGCGTTGGAAGTATTCAGAACGGAAGTGTAGTCTTGATAAAGTTTCGCTATCCAAGGATGTGAGTTCTTGGGGCTGCGCTCGCGGAGAAGATCTTCCAGTGATTGTCCGGGGGCTGATTTCGCTGTGGAAATAATTTGTCGGAACTTCGTGGCCGCCTCACGTTTGAGTCCTGGTTTATACTTCTCCAGTATGCATCGAATTACTAGTTCGCTTTATAACTGTGAATTAGTACAGTATGGAGGTAGAAACTCTTCAACGTACCATTCCTCTTCGTCCCATATCAAGAAATCGGGTGACAACTGGATCGAAGATCCATATTCTCGCAAGTATCTTCAAGAAATCTATGGGTTGACCGGGACTGGATAAATCGAAGTAACTCAAGCTTACCGGTTACATATTCTATGAAACGTCCCTACTGAGATTTGGTTGGCAATACTGAGGCCGAGGTCACGATTCAGTCGATGTTGCATCTCGGTAGCTGCTTTCCGAGTGAATGTAACAGCGCATATAAATGAGGGGTGAATGGAGTGGTTTTTAACAAGTTCAACAATGCGTGAAGTTAGGACCCGTGTCTTCCCTGCGCCAGGACCTGCAAGAATTTGGAGCGAAGTGGATGGTGGGAATTGAACAGCTGACAGTGCGTCAGAAGATACTGCAACCAGATCTTTGAACTAGCTTACTCTTAAGTTGTGCATCGTTCATGCCCTCGAGATGCGTATTTTCGCGCTTTTCTCCATCGCTTGGGTGGTAATTCCTTCGATGGGTGGCAAAAGGTAAGGCTACGTATTCTGAACATAGATTTGGGTACCGTAGCTCGACACAAGATATGCGCAAAGAATGTTTAAGCATCAAAGATAATGTCTATTCGGTCTGGTAGGTTGGGTGGGGAAGGGTTTCGATGGTATAGGGTGGCGGTTGAGGTTGATAGCCACAACGCGCTTAGCGCTTGACCCACTTGGTCACGTGGTTGCGACTCAATAATTTGCTCCCTGATCAATTAGCATGTCTCCACCTCCTGCCACCTCTGAAGCCGAGAATGATGGGACAACAATAGAACCGATTCGGTCAAACCCTCCGCTAGACCAACAAAGAGAATTTTCCCTAGATGACGAACGGGTTCTTCATGCCCTCGGTGGCGAGCTATTGAGTGCCGCAGCATTCGCCAACGTTTCCCGGGTTCGAGCACTTGTTGACGGAGGAGCACCTGCTTGGTTCCAAGATCCAACTAGTGGCTGGGGACCTCTTCATTTTGCGGTTGGCGGAGATGGAGGAGGCTTTAGCCGGAATCCACAGGATGTGCGAGCATGCGTAGAGGTCTTGCTTGAAGCAGGAGCTCCGTGGAATGTTGGTATGTTGAGGTTAGATTAACTGGAAATGAGGATTGACCACTGGCGTAGTGGATGAACTTGGTAACTCGGCAGGCGATGTAGCGTTATCTTTGAACGACACGGAGTGCTACGAGCTGATCCGCGATGCTGGTCTGCGATCAGGTAGGGATTTTGTATGACTCCATTAGGCAGAAGTTCTTGACCGATTCTGCAAAATCCACAGAATTCATGCTTCACGCCTTGCAATTAAAAACATCATTGACCACACTCCGCGCCGATGACACAACTGCAGCTGGTTCAGCAACTGAATTCTTAGCCTCGAAGTTGCTGTACCGCACAGACCACACAGGGCAAGAAATCGTCGTCGTAGACGTGGGAGGCGAGGAAGTTGGAGTCATGATGGGATGGGAGAAACCTATTAGTGAGTCGCACCCATTCAGACAACATACCCGGTTGGTTGACAGCTCGAGGATAGTGGAAGCGACTGTGCGTGCGTTATGCGTACCAAACGGGGAAACGAACGAGAAGGGACCCACAGTATTGAATATTGGCTTTGGTCTGGGAATCGTATGTGATGAGTTTGATTCCCGATTCACTGACGGGTTTGTATATCTTTATCTCCTTGACCTTAGATCGATTCGATTTTCCAATCGCTCAATCCCCCTCCATCCCGACACGTGATTATCGAGCCTCATCCGGATGTCCTAGAGCATATGCGCTCTAAAGGGTGGTTTTCCAAACCCGGTGTCGAAATATTCGAAGGGCGCTGGCAGGACTTTGTCGTACCTGACAAGATTGGATCGTTATTGGGAGAAGAGGGCGGATTTGATGTGGTCTATACGGATACTTTCTCGGAGGGATATTCCGGTCAGTTTCAGCCGTATTTCAGCTCAATTCGTCTGGCGGAGCTGATTCTTATCTCGGTAACAGACCTCTATGAGTTTTTCGAACACTTGGGCAATCTGATGTCCGGGCAGAACGCGAAGTTTAGCTTCTTCAACGGACTCGGAGCAACTAGTATGTTTCAATTGGTCCTATCACTGGTGTGGAGGAATTGAGACGAGTCTCACAGATGCAACATTTTACGACGTATATTCGAAACTATCCGCGTTACACCTCGAAGATATGGCCCTTACTACCACCTGGGAAGATGTGGACGTACATGCTGCCGCTGAAGGCGAAGGCGCTTGGGGCGAGACTCGAAAGTACTTCTCATTGCCTATATATCGGATGCCGATATGTGTGCCTCTATAGTGAAATCCGCAATTAACCCTACCGTGAATTTGAACTCCGTACTTCTGGGATTGCGACACATCTTAAAAGTTGATCTAGTTTTGACGAACAGCACTTGCGTACCCCGTTCTTCATTCGAATATGAGTTGAAGGCCGAACTCCTCGGAATTGGGTATTGGGTTCGAACCCAGTATGAGAGTGTAGTGTACAAAGGAAGAAAAATAAACTAAATATGTCTCAAGGCCAGATACGAACTCTTTAACCAATGGGAAATTCCGGTAAATGATAGATAGTATGCGAGGCGAGGAAGACAACATACCATATTATGGAACGTACGCATGTAAGAACGAGCACTGGTATTGTATACCTCACGGGGTATATGTGGATCCCCAGCTGAGACCATGCATGAATCTTGACGAATCGACGAAGATTCGCTTGGGAACAGTATCTTTGGAAATTACAAACATCGAATCGTCAACAATGTCGCGACGATAGGCTTCCGGAAGCCATACGAGAAGAGCCTGTGAAGCTTTGCTACAAACCCAGCCGTTGCTAGAGAGTGTATCAGACATGTGTGAAAGATTGTGCGGTAGGTCAGCAGAGCACAGTGGTGCTACTTCCCACACTCGGATTGTATGGTCTTCTGACCCAGAAACGATGTGGCGACTGTCGGGAGAGAACCCAACCGATATGACGGGGCCTGAATGGCCGACCCGAGGTTCACCAAGCAGTGTGGCTGTGTCTGCGTTCCACACTCGCACTGTCTTGTCTTGCGAGCCAGAGACAATGAAGCGTCCGTCGGGAGAGAATCCAACTGACCTGACGGAACCTGTATGTCCAACCATGGGATTACCAAGCAACGTGCCAGTGTCTGCGTCCCACAATCGTACTATGTTGTCTGACGAGCCAGAGACGATGCGGCGACTGTCGGGAGAGAACCCAACTGAATAGACCGCGCCTGAAAGTCCGATCAGAAGATTATCAAGAGGGGCCCCGGTGTCCGCGTCCCACACTCGCACTGTGTTGTCTGACGAGCCAGAGACGATTCTATGACTGTCGGGAGAGAATCCTACCGACATGACCGAGTCTGAATGTCCGACCAGAGAATCACCAAGAGGTGCGCCGGTGTCCGCGTTCCAAATTCGCACCGTCCAGTCATCGGAGCCCGAGACAATGCGCCGTCCATCAGGAGAGAACCCAACCGACCGGATGGCGCCTGAATGTCCGACCATGGAAATACCAAGCATCTTGCGGGTGTCTGCGTCCCACACTCGTACTGTATTTTCTGGAGAGCCATAGGCGATGCGGTGACTGTCGGGAGAGAACCCAACCGAATTGATGGGGCCGAGATCTTTGGTCAGAGGACCACCAAGAGGTGCGCCGGTGTCTGCGTCCCACAACCGCACCGTGGCGTCTAACGAGCCGGAGACGATCCAGCGTCCGTCGGGAGAGAACCCAACTGAGTTGACCGAGTATGAATGTCCGAGCTGAGGAGCACCAAGCCGTGTGGCAGCGTCTACGCCCCATACGTACACTATCCTGTCTAATAAGCTGGAGGCAACGCGGCGATCGCCGGAGGAGAATCTAACCGATCGGACAGAGTCTGAATATCCGAGAAAAGGGACACCGACTTGTGTGTTGGCGTCTGCGTCCCACACTCGCATTGTGTTGTCACCTGAGCTAGAGATGATGAAGCGACCATCGGGAGTGAACCTAACAGACCTGACATAGTCTGAATGTCCAACCAGAAGACTACTAAGTGGTATGTCGGTGTCTGCATCCCACACTCGCACCGTGTTATCATACGAGCCAGAGACGATGCGGCGGTCGTCGGGAGAGAACCCAACTGAATAGACTGCGCCTGAATGTCCAACGAGGGTATTCCCACATTGTAAGCCGGTTTCTGCATCCCACACACGCACAGTTTTGTCATCCGAGCCAGAGGCGATGCGGCGTCCGTTGGAAGAGAATCTGACAGAATGGACTGGCGCTGAATGCCCGACCAGTGGATCAATGACCAATGCTTGAGTGTCTGCATTCCACACTCGCACTGTCCTGTCCAACGATCCAGAGACGATGCGGCGAGTGTTGGGGGAGAATCCAACCGACGTGACGTAGTCTGAATGCCCGATCAGAGGACCACCAAGCGGCGTGCCGGTGTCTGCGTTCCAGACTCGCACTGTCTTGTCTCTCGAGCCAGAGACGATGAAGCGACCGTCAGAAGAGAATTCAACCGAATAGACCGCGCCTAAATGTCCAATAAGGGGATTACCACGTGGTGCGCCGGTTTCTGCATCCCACACTCGCACAGTCTTGTCACACGATCCAGAGACAATGTGGCGACCGTCGGGAGAGAATCCGACCGCATAGACAGGGCCCGAATGCCCGATTAGTGGATCACCGAGCGCTGTGCCAGTATCTTTGTCCCACATTCGCACGGTATTGTCAAACGAGGCAGAGGCAATGCGCCGACCATCATTTGATACTGCTATTGCAAAAACACCTGGAGGATGCGATATGCACCGCAGCCAGGGCGGCCAATCCTCTTCCCCACCCTTCGAAATGACAAGTGTGTTTTGAAACGAAGGTCGCAGACGCTGTATGAAAGCCGTATGCGTAGGGCAGAATGCTAACGCCGACACATACAGGTGTGGGGTACTCTCCGAAATTGGATCATAAAACGCCATGATAAAACGGTATGTATCCCTCGCGCATTGGTATAGGTCGTCCAACCCCTAGTATGGTACAAAATATCTGTATTTAGTACCAGCATTTTTATGATGCAGACGCAGTTCACTTACTTTACACCACTTCGATAGCTCTAGGGCACTAAGCATCGCCACATCAAGCTTCCCCAGCAAGCTGAGCACTTCGATCCAGTATAACATCATCGGTTGAAGTATAAACGCTCTTAGCAGATCCTCGCATTCCCCCCTGTGAGACTGTGTCAAGTGGCTAGTCCAATACAGGCAGCTGTAGCGAAGATGGGGGCTGATCGCAGCGCTGACTCGGGTGCTCAAGTTCAGAACCTGACTGTTGCGTATATGCGATGTCTCTAGCCCGCAGATGTTGAACTTGAGCCCGTCTATCATCGTCCGCAGGCAGCATCGTGCGAAGTCTGTGTTCTGCTCCTCCAAGTTTATGCAGAATCGTTTCGATCGATCTGATGAAATCATAAAGTCGGTGAACGAGTGGTGATAGACGCGCACGACCCCGCCATTCGCATGATCCATGTATAGCACTGAACCTAGGCTATCCACCACAGCCTGTAGGACGCTCTTCTCGATTTGATCACCGAGAAGGTCACTTAGACTGGCTACTGACAAAGGTGTCATAGTCGCACAGACGATTATAGCCCCGAGGCATTCTCGAACATATCGTACGTCGTCGGCGCCACCATCCCCCAGGCTGGTCTCGATTGCACTGGTGTACAGGGTGTCAAGCGGACTAGCTGCCTGGTTTCCTCCAACGACTATATTATAGCGTGCCTTAGGGTTGTATCCGCCCAGTATAAGGTCGCACGCAGTCTTGGCCCAGATGAACAACCCATCGGCACGCTCAGTCAACACGTGGGTAGCATCAGCAGGGAGACTTTTCGACTTTGGATTGGTAAGCATGCGGCGTTGGATGAAGAGCTCTATGTCGTTTGAAGCATTGTATTCGTACACATTTCGTCTAGAGACCCCGGAAGTAGTCTCGTTGTCGAAAAATAACTGGATGTCCAAGTCCGGCCGACTCGTGACAATGATCTTTAGCCAAGGAACTAGCGCTGACATTCGGTGAAGATACGCAAGCAACTGGCAGCGACTTTCAATAGTTCCACATTCGTCCAGTGCATCAAGGATCACGACCAGGTTAGAAGAGGGAGGAAGGTGGGATGGAGTCTCTAGCGGAGCTTTGATAAGGTTATCGTACTGCATCTGGATGGGGGAGTTGCACAGTCGGGGATCTCTCTGGATCGCCTCCGCGACAGACCTAGCATATCCTGAATGAACGCAGGCAAGTCCATAAACGATCGTGGTGAGAACTTGTTGAGGGTCGCGACGCTCCGAGCTGTCGCGCTTGCAGAAGAACTCCCCCGCAAGCAGATTTTTTCGACCGAGCTCCTGGCAGACAGATGTGGCGATCGAGCTTTTTCCAAGACCTGCCTGGCCATGTACCCAGAGTAGGCCCTCGGACGTACCTCGCTGTTGGGACCAATCCACGATTTCCTGGATGATACCGATTCGTGTTCCCGGGAGACATGCACGCGTGGAGTCGAATCGGGCAGATCCAACCGGTTTTAGTTCGTTCAGTACGGCCCGTTGAGCTGATAAGGAACATTGCGAGTTGAGATGTAGGTTGACGTTCCAAACGGGAGACTTACCGCTGGAAAGTAGGACTTCATGAACTTCACCTACTGTTTCATGGACTGCATCCACCGTTTCGTGAACCGCATCCACCCTCTCATGGACCGCGTCCACAGTTTCAAGGGTCTGAACGCCTACGCCTCGGTCGAAATCCTCTTTGAGAACCCGAAACCTGTCTAGTAGGTTCTGTACTTGTTCCTCCGCCTTCGAGCCCACAATCTCACGCAAATTCTGTACTATGTATGCCGCAGCTCAGCTCGCAGCGTATGAGGTATATATGAGTACTCACCAGGTCCTCCGTCTGACTTGTATTCGACAACGAATCTCGATGCGTCCTCGACCAGGTTCATCATTGCAGTCACCGTGGTCTGCAAATGAGGTAGCTTTGCTGCCTTCTCTACGCGCTCAGTAACCGGAAGTAGACCGGCTAGACCGAGGACGAGCTTCTCTACGCTAGCGTCGCATTGTTCCTGCTTCTCGAGAGCCTGTCGCATAATATGATGTTTAACATAAATTGAATACGTGCAACTAGGGGCGTCGACCCACCTGCCACGCTAATTTACAGACGCCAAACGCTACCTTCGCCGCAGGGTGGAGCTAGCAAAATTGGGTGAGGTTCAAAGCATCCACAGATATCTTACGTATCGAACCCACTTCAGATATTGCCCCGCCGAAGTCAAGAATAGTCTTGAGCGCGTCCCGGGTTGAGCCAAGCCTTCCCAGCGGTCTCGTCTTTTTCTCCATCGCCTGAGCGTTGGCGAGAGCAGTGGCAGGTGCTTGTTTGACCTGAAGGTAAATATGTCAACTTGGTTTACATTATTTAGATCGAATTAACCCACTGCTTGTGGAGTCGGGAATGTTAACGTAGCCGTGAATCGCCTGGTGTCGAATTCTGCGCGGGTCAATGTCATAAGCACGACGCTTCGCTCAATTACAGGTCAGACAAGTCCCGCACCGAAATTAGCCTCAGACTGGCCGGAAACCGTCGATACGGCGTATTCCAAGGTTCCTACTCGATTGACTTTGAAAAGGTGCTTCTCATATACTCGAATCTCCACCTGAGAGTTCGAATGAGCATCGCTACAAGTTAGAAAATATCGATTTATAAGGTAATTCCGCTACGACTAGAAATATATCGAACCAAGATAATGTCGCATTCCAAAATAGCGATGAACCCCGCTTGACAGGCGGAAGTCGGTGAACCTCTTGCCCATCAACCAAGATCTTCAGACTGATATCATAGTTTGAGGTCGATGGCTGGAGCTTGATATCTAAATAAGTGGGGTTAAGGGGTTGCGTATCGACATCTTCAATCCGATACGAACTTTCAATACGATGTCGGAATTTGTCTCGATGTCCTCCAGGAGTATTTGAAGCCATGTCTAACGACGCTCAACGCAGCCAATATCGCGAGGTTATATACGAGGTTGAGGTTGCAGCGCGGTGGATCAAAAGATCACAAGAGCAATCGTCGGACCCTCAGCGCTGGTGGCTGGTAACAGCGAGGCACAGGCGATGCCAATCTTAATATATACCCAGCTTGGCGTGTATCAGACTGTTCGGGGTCCGAGTCCGAACTTATTCATCACGTGAACATGGCTTTTTTTTTTTTTTTTTTTGAATACTATATTTATACTGCTACAACGTAAAGAAAGCGCAGTGCGAGAAGGGGTGCAAAACGTGACGCAGGCGTAAAAGACGTAGCAAGAACCGATATGGTGTCCGAGTCAAAGAGGTAAGGCCGCTCCTAAGGAGGTAAGGAAAGTAACTACTACAAACTAACTAACTATGCGGTAAGAAAGCGCCGGAAGCGGCGATGAAAGTGGCCATGGCTGTAAGGCCCGAGGGTTCGAATGCTTCTCTCATGAGGAGGGGACGGGATCGCCGCCTGAGTTTCATCCGGGCCACGGCGTGGAGGGGGCAGTCCAGAAGGACGTGTCTGATAGACTGCACCGCCACCCGACCGCAGGGGCACCCGAAATCGTCATCAGGGCGGAAGCGTTGGGAGTACTCACCGACGAACGCATGTCCGAGGATGACTTGTATGAGTGTGGTGTGCGTCCGCCGGGAGCCCTCGAAGGACGCATGGAAAGGGTCGAGGCGCGCGGAGGGCGGCCTATCGAGTGTGGCACGGACGTGGGCAGAATGGGGGTTGTTCGCCCATTGGCAACGCCATCGATGAAGGGACTTCTGTTTGTTTCGCATGCGTGCCCATGTGATTGATCGATCGAAGAGTGGCTCAGG
>JANWGL010002979.1:5654-26483 GCA_025200755.1 Ceratobasidium sp. C01 | reverse complement strand
TCCCATGTCGTGTCCTTGGCTGAGAGGTAGTTATCCTTGACAAGCTTCTGGAGCTTCTCGCGTTTGATCTGAGCGTCGGACTTGATAACATTGTGCTCAACCTAAAAGCGCGCAAGTTGAGCAATCACGTCTTAGACGCACTAGTTGGCTACTCACCAACCAGTCGCGGAGCTGGTTGTCGGACCAGGTGCTGTAGACGGTGTCGGTGGTGCCATAGTAGTAACGCTGCAGCTCAGCCGTGAGCTTGTCACGGTTCTTCTCATAATCAGACTTGATAATGCCGTGGTCGACGAGCCACTGGTGCTGTGGAGCTCGACTTAGCGGAGAAGGCTGGACGGAAAATATATAATTACTTACCATGTACGACGTGCTCCATGCACTATAAACAGGGTTCGCAACTGCCCCATAGGCGGTACGCATCTGAGCCAACATTTGTTCGCGGGTGAGCTGGGCCTGTGTCTTGACAACACCGTGCTTTTCAAGATACGCGCGAAGCCTGCAACGAGATGTTAGTCTTGATTTGACTGAGTGAAGTCAGTCTGCGTACTCGCTATCGTTCCAGGTCGAGTAAACATAGTCGGTGGAATCATCGAGAGCCTTAGCCGCACGCGCTGAGCCAGAAGCAGCAACAGAACTTGCGCTCCTACTAGCAGAGCTAGCAGACTTCGAAGCCTGATAGCTGTAGTCGCCATAGACAGCGGTAGACGCGGTTGCCGAGGCGGCAGCCGAGAACGAAGATGCGGCGGACGCATAAGAGCGATAGTATTGCTTAGCGGCAAGGACCAGCTTCTCCTTCGGGCCCGAAGGAGCAACGACGCCTTGCTCAACGAGGAAAGAACGCAACTGGCTCTCGTCCCAGCTAGAAGCGTACTCTTCAGTTACTATGGTTATCGTACTAAAGAATAGACGCTTACGTGTCAAAAGCGGATTCCTTGACGTCTGCGAGTGACTTGGCCGCCTGGTTGTACTTGACCTCGGTCCAAGTCTGAGCAGAGTCCCAATTGGTTTGGACAAGATTCTTCAATTGCTTTTGGTTCGCGCCTTGTGGAACCTGGATGTTGTGGTCCTTGAGCCATTGCTCGAGCTGAGCCTGGTTCCACTGTGCGTATTCTGACGGCGTCGCGGGGTCTGCAAACGACGCGTGAATAAGGAACTCAAGTGGTGAAAGAACAAGCCGTTTACCTGAGCCAAACCACGAGGCAGAAGCAGAGGTGGCGAGGAGAGTAGCAGCGAGGAGGGCAGAGACCTTCATGGTGGTGAGGATGAGTGAGTGAGTCTGGTGCGCGACTGGGGCTTTTGTAGCTGGTGGCCAACACGGATGGTGTAAGGACCAGGCATGGCGTATACCGCGTCATTTAACTGACGTCACCCTGATCGGGCACGTGATCAATCTCGAACTAATCTCGCTGACCTCAGCTATGGATTATGTAACCGGAGCTCATAAGTCACCTGACCGGACCATATATCACATGCCAAAGCCGGCATACCGGAATACAGTACAGCACTCGACCACCATCTCTTACTTTTTGACATGCTCCGTACTGCCCTTAGGTCCTCGGCCTCTGCCTCCCGTTCTTTGTCTGCAGCTCGTCCAGCTGTCGCAAGGCAAGCAATTGACCTCTCTGCATTGACCTTGTACTGACATCTGCTTATAGATGCTTCTCCCGGTCTGCAGTCGCCCGCTCAGAGTCCTCAGAGTCTGGGCTCTCCTCACTCAACAATTTTACTGAAGAGGAAACCATGCTGAGGGATGTCGGTGAGTAGAAGCACATCCCGGTTATTTCCTACTCCACTCTTACATGGCAACACAGTGAGCAGGTTCGCTCGAGAGGTTGTGGCACCTCGAGTACGAGAGATGGATGAAGCAGAAAAGATGGACCCCACCATTATCAAAGGCCTCTTTGAGAACGGTGTAAGAAACCACTCTTTATTCACGTTATGAGGTTTAACATTATTATTTGTAGTTGATGGGGATTGAAACAGACCCCGATCTTGGCGGCTCAGGCAGTTCCTTTACGTCTGCAATCATCGCGATCGAAGAATTAGCCAAGATCGACCCGAGTGTTTCTGTAATGTGCGATGTCCACAACACTCTGGTTAACACTATCTTCCGTACCTATGCAACAAAAGAGCAACAGGAGAAGTTCCTGCCTCAGTTGGCTGAAAGCAAGGTGGGCATTATTCACTCCCCATCGCTCCAATATTACCGCTTGCTCGTACTTTATTCTGATTCTGGGCATTTAATTTCGTGTAGGTCGGCTCGTTTTGTCTCTCCGAACCCGCCTCTGGATCTGACGCCTTTGCGCTACAAACTCGTGCAACTCCATCTGAGGACGGCTCATACTACACTATCACCGGCTCCAAGATGTGGATCACCAACGCAGCCGAAGCCGAAATATTCCTAGTATTCGCAACTGTTGACCCCTCAAAGGGATACAAGGGCATCACTTGCTTCGTCGTCCCACGTGAACTTGGCGTAGAGATCGCAAAGAAAGAGCAGAAACTTGGCATCCGTGCGAGTTCAACTTGTGTCCTCAACTTTGATGGCGTCAAGGTTCCAGCCGAGAATTTGATTGGTGGCCCCGAGCAACTCGGTAAAGGATACAAGGCATGTGTTCGAGTTATACCGTTCCGACATCCTCCGTCTAACGTAGTGCCGCAGATCGCGATCGAGATTCTGAATGAGGGTCGTATTGGTATTGCTGCCCAAATGCTAGGCCTTGCCCAAGGCGCCTTTGACTTGACCGTTCCCTATACCTACCAGCGCAAGCAATCTGGCCAAGCCATTGGAACATACCAGGCGATGGCACACTCTATGGCCAAGACCGCCGTTCAAATCGAAGCTGCGAGGTTGTTGACATACAACGCTGCGAGGCTGTAAGCGCCTACTCAATTACCGTAGTCTAATAACCACTAATCATACTTGGTTTGGCTTGTAGCAAGGAAGAAGGCGTGAGCTTCACCAAGGAAGCTGCCATGGCGAAGTACTATGCATCGGTAGTTGCCCAGGAGGCCGCTGGAAATGCGATTGAGTGGGCGGGTGGAGTCGGCTTTACCCGTGAGACCGGGATTGAGAAGTTCTGGCGAGACTCGAAGATCGTGAGTTTATCCAATACGGTTACCTCAGAATGGTATGCTCATCATGATGTTGCGGTTTCCCAGGGCGCAATTTACGAAGGGACGAGCAACATTCAGCTCAACACGATTGCCAAGTTCATCCAAAAGCAATATTCATAAGTGTAGACCTAAGTCATCATCTAATGCATCAATGGATTTATTTTCATGTCCTTTTACATTTCGAGTTACGTATCAAGAGAACATTCTGCGTTAACATTCTCGTGCCTCATGCTGGATCGGCTTAAATCTGAGCGACGGCGTGCCCGTCTCCTCGTGGATCAGACCCAGCGGCCCAGACCAACTCGCTCGCTGACAATTTCTGGATGACCTGTCCTCGCCCCACTATGGCGCGCTTGACACCTGTCAACTGATGTGCGTCGTGACCCATCACTATAATCGCCAAAAACGCACGCGTCAACAAACATGTATGCGCCCTTGTAGTGTTCCCACCTTTAAGTTTTTGGATGGTTTCATCGGGAATACCCTCCTCGAAGTAAACCTCACTATTAACGTCTCCCGCATTCTGGGCGTTAGAAACATTTGCGTCTGGGCTACCTGCTGAGATGCAGAAACGGGGAGCGTCGACAGCGGCTTGAGGACTGAAGCCGCGAAGGATATTGAGCAAGACTTGGATGTGTCCTTGGGGCTATACGCAAATTGTAAAGAACGCCAGAGAATTTAACGAGGAGAAGCCACATAAGAGCATAATGCGAACCTGCATGAAACCACCCATCACCCCGTACACCAGGAATAATTCGTCCCCTCGGGTCGCAAGGGCAGGAACTAGTAATTTGGGCTCAGCCGGAGGGTTTGAGATGCAATAAGGGGGAAAGGGCTTACTGATAGTATGGTATGGCCTCTTACCGCCTGCCAGTTGATTCGGATGACCTTCCTGAAGGACGAACCCAGACCCTCTGTTCTGAAGAGTGAACCCGCAGCCTTTAGGTATAGCTTTATCGAGATCTGGTTAGCTCGGCGTTGTTCAGACACAGTATATATGCGTACCTCCAGTACCAAATCCAGCATAGTTAGATTGAATAAAGCTGCAACCGTTACCCCATTGATCGGTGACCGAGAAGTAGACCGTATCTGTCGAGTTCACAGGGCTTCCCTGCGTGGGGACTAGGTCAACTTGTGCTTATCAACGAATCTGTTGACGTACGTGATGAACGTCCGGAATAGAGGCAGTTGGGTTGAACAATTCTGCACGCTTTTTGAGGTACTCCTGGGACGATAGAAATCTAAGTACTAGGAAGATTAGTAGTGCGCTAAAATGACTTACCTTACTGAGCATTTCTTTAACAGGGACATGCTCGACTTTAGGATCGGTTATATAGTACTGTGTATCCGCGAAGGCCAAACTAGACATAAAATCCGAACTCAGTGTATGCGCTGTAGCCAACGCCGATTAACATACCGAAGAGCTTCAATTAGCGAGTGTAAATATTCGACAGAGTTGTGCTCCATCTCAAGCAGAGATTTGATCTTGCCACTCTCTTGAGCAGCTTCCAGAATACCTAACGCCATCAGTGCAGTAATCCCTTGACCATTAGGAGGGCACTATATCACTACGACGTTAGCCTACACCACATCAAACCAAACAGTCCACTTACCTCATACAAGGTCACTTCTCCTCCATAAGTATAGCTAATAGGCTCGACGAAGTCTGTATCATGCTCCGCAAGGTCACCGAGTTCCATTACACCCCCTTTGCTCTTGATCAATTCTACAATTGCCTCGGCCACCCGGCCTTTGTAAAACCCGTCTTTGCCCTCGCTGACAAGCAACCTAAAGGTCTTCGCAAGATCTGGGAAGCGCATAACTTCACCTGCGCGAGGAGCACGACCGTTGAGGAGCATGCTTGCGGATGAAGGAGATGCAGTCTTGATCAAGTTTTCGGAGCGTTGCCACTTGGGGGGTCCTTAGTATCACTGTAATAATCGTGGGAACATAAGACTCTACTCACGGAATATGCATGAATCTCTGATACGGGAACGCTAAAATTCTCAAATAAGAAAAGGAATGCTCTAATTTCGAGGCCGCTTACCCTTCCTCAGCTAGCCTGATCGCTGGCGCCATCACATCCCCGAAGGATACCTACGGCAATTGTAAGAAATTGGTACGAACAAGCCCTCTCCAACCACACGTACTTTCTTGTTTCCAAAGTGTGCGACGGTGTCATACCAGGCAGCGGCAGCCCCAGGAACGGTAACGGAGTTAAGGTCGGTTTCACGAAGCCCTCTTCCTGTCGCTCCATTCTTTCGTGCAACCTCGATATTTAGTGCCTTGGGGGAACGACCGGAGCCATTGAGAGCTCGAACTGTCTTCTTGGATGCATCGTAGAACAGGCAAAATGCATCTCTGTCAAGCAAGGTTGTCCTCGAATTCGCTCCCTAAATTGTCCTAGTACAATTACTCACCCTCCGATCCCGCAGCTCGTCGGTTCAGTAACCTATTGGCTTGATAAGAAGCATTTTGACTAGTAATGTTGTATCAATGACCCACATTCAGCGCCGCAGAGACGGCAACAGCAGCGTCGGCTTTAAACTCGACCTTGTTAACTCCAATTTGAGCTTCACAAATGCGATACGCCCACCTGCATTCCCACCCTGTCTAAGGACCTCCAGACCAGCTTCCGCTGCCAAAGGCTGCGTGCAGGATACAACTCCTTTCTTTCCGTACACAGTCGATCTCCGACTGGCGAACTGTTGGAACGTAACCTCCGCCGATTCTACCTTGCTCCAGTCAACCTTGACGGCGGCGGTCATTGTGGTTAAAGCTAGACTGTGGTGGGGGTGCATGGAATACTGACTCGACGAGGATTACAGTATGGTTATATGCTTCGCGAATGAGTGCACATGACAAGGGACGGGTCCCGAATGGAGCCGATGCCGGTACATTATTAAATGGTCAGGGTGGAGCCTTGGCAGACTCGGGTGCAGTAGCGCATATAGGGCACACCAGCGCCAGTTTATTTCAATTTGGTCTCCTGCTCAAATCTTTGTGAGTAGCCTATGTTCATTACACGCATTAGAGTCTATATTTGCAGCTCCCCGATTATAACGACTCTCGCAACTTCTCCCTTCTCGAGTACTTTCGGACCACCTTCTACTAGGCCTGGCAAACACACCAGTCCGTTCGCTCCCGCTAGGGAAGCAACACGGCTTGACCTTTGGCCACCTGTAGAGAATGCTTTAAGACCAGAGGGAGTAATCCGAACATGGACGCGGTGAAACTCGGGTCGCGGATCGAGGGGGAGCGATTCAGTAAGCTAGCCACGGTTTCAGTTATCTCGGAGATCGTTGCGATTATACACTTAGCTCACCTCAACGGGAACACGAGGAAGTTCTGCGGTGCTTTTGCTCCAGCCGCCCAATCGTCTCAAGGCCGGTACAACAAAGAGGGAGAACGTAACAAGTGCTGAGGCTGGATTCCCAGGTAGACCAAATACAAGTTTGTCTCGTCCCCCTTGAGAAGACGGGACGCTAGCAAATGTAGTTGGTTTTCCTGGCTTCATAGCGACACGTCCAAAATGAATGGTTCCGTGGAGATGTCGTTCAAGGAGCGGTTTGAGTAGGTCAGATGCACCCATGCTCGTCCCTCCAGTCGTAATCAGTACGTCCGCTTGCGAAAGGCCAGCCTTCATCGCCGTAAGGTGACCATCGATGCTACATGTGCCGTCTAGAGTCAGTATTCAGGTAGATTCGAGGTGGTAGTTCTACCACACACCTATCATGAACAATACCAAGGTCTACAACCTGATATCCCAACCCTTCTAAGGCGGCTTGTAAACTTGGGCGGTTCGTATCCCAGATCCCGGACCACTGCTCGGCGTTGGAATTCTGTGCCGATTCCCCTTGCAAGTCAAGTAATTCGTTTCCAGTGCTCAATAAGGCCACCACGGGCTTCCTGTACACTGAAACCTGTCTCACTTGCGTCAATCTAAGGCCGCATATACTGAGTTATACGACACATACCTGCTTGCGCCCCACAAACGCCAGTGTTCCCACTTCACCGCCAAGACTTGTCACTACGTCTCCCGTACTTAACACTCGATCGCCAGTGCGTACATCCGACCCGGCTTTGCGCACGTTCTCTCCAACATCTACTTCGGCCAAAAGTTCTACCGTCTTTTCTTCGCCCTCTTCGCCCTCTTCAGAGGTGAATTGTGAGTCGACCCGTGTGTCTTCAACCATGACCACTGCATTCGTTCCAGGAGGAAGCGGCGCGCCGGTGTTAATCCGATAAACAGAATCGGATGGGACGGACGTTGAAGAAGCCAGGATGGCTGGTGTAAGGACTTTAAAGACGCCTTTCTTGTAGGGTACTATTTCAAGCATCTCGTTAGCTGGCGGGAGCAAGTTATTGGTGATATTGGTACCTTGCACGGCATACCCATCCACATTCGTTGACGGGCTGTATGGAATTTGTTGAAGCGCTGTGACATCCTCAGAAAGCACATGCCCAGCAAGGCTCGATTGTACCCCTAATTTCACGACGTCGAGTGGCTGAGAGAGATCGAGGACCATTTCGATGGCTTCGGCCATTGAAATAAGTGGATATGGAGATATCCTGTTTCGTTGAGAGACTGCGAAGGCCAACTGATTATTCAGAGCTTGAAAGACTGCTTTGAGTCGATAAATGCTCACCCGGTAGATTGGGATCATGGGATAGTGTTCGAGGTGTTGGGATCTGGTGCCCGTGCGTATGCTTGTGATGGTGATGATCATGCGAGTGCGAGTGCGAGTGCGAGTGCGGCAACAGGTTCTCAGCAGTAGGGCCGCCGCTTCTACCTGATACTCCGAGTTTCGCATGCACCTGGGCGCTCTCCTTGCCACCTGTCAACAAGTCTAAAGCGTGGCCGATTACCCCTCCGCTAAGAAGGGCAGCCAAATTCTCCCTGACGGCTTTAGGACTACCAGGAAGTGTTACCACAAGAGTATTTCGTATTGTGCCAGCAACAGGGCGCGAGAGAGAAGCGAGAGGCGTGTGCTTCAGAGATTCGGCCATAATGAGATGGATTAGGCCGGGAGCTGTGCGCTCGAGTAGCGGTGAGATTGCCTGGTCGTAAACTTTTTAGAGGGATCTAACATCAAAAAATATAGTTCGTTACCTCTGGAGTAACATCTCTGTAACCCGGCTTCAATGACTCTCAGTTCATTAATTATCAATCATGTTAAACTTACCTGGTCCCGAACCCAGTGCCTCCAGTCGTTATAATCCAGTCGTACAAGCCCCCAAGAGTCCAGCCTTTAATTGCGCTTTGTATGAGTCCGATGTTGTCGGGGACAATGACGATCGTATCAACTGCGAATTGGGGACCAGAGTTGGTACTTGTTAGGATATCTCGTATGACAGGCCCAGATCTATCTTGAAGTGGATCCTGGGATGCCGTGTCGCTAACTGCTTTATATGTTAGACATTGCCTAACTGAAACTGCGTGGTCCTACCGGTGAGTATTGCTACTTTGTAGCTGGCCATATCGACGGAGATGATAGTGCCTCGGGGAAGTCCGATGGCCGATGCTTGGTTCCAGGGATGTAGTCACGTGTTCATAAATTTGCCCTGTCGATCTCATCCTCGACTCGCAATGGCAGATAACTCAGAGCTCTCCTTCGTTCTTCCACCAATCCAGGACAATCCCGATGGATCATGGGGCCCCTCTTCGCTACACATGCCCGCTCAGTTTAAAGAGTTAGTTGGGTCTCAACTGTATATTGCAGAATACTGACATGAAGTTCAGCATCCCATATGCGCCCTTTTCGAAAACAGACAAACTAGGCAAATTTGCCGACTGGACCGAAGGAGATACTCGCGATGGACGTGCCGGGGCTCCTGGACCTCAGCAAAGATATGGAAATAGGCGCGACGGACAGCCCGCGTATGGTTCTGGGTCAACAAATGCATTTGCCTACATCCACGAGCAAGACGAAGCCTCCTTCTCCTTGGTTGACAACAAACCCACTGTTCCGAGACGGGGTGGCATTGGTGGGTATGGTCGGGGAAGAGGTGGAGCACGCGGAGGTGCCGCGAGGGGTGGAGCGGTGGGCCGCGGGGGTGCCCGTGGTGGTGCCGCGAACGCACGAGGTGCCGCACGACCACCTGTACGCAGGGGATGGAAGGATTGGGACAAGGCGAGCCCTTTTGCACGTGCTATAACGCCCATTTTCACTAATTTCCGAACTCGCTAGCCCTCCCGCACACGAGAGTCGTCTGTCCCTATCAACCCTAGCTGGAGAATCTTGGAGGAGATCGAATTTCCTCGTTTGTCCAAATTACGCTTAGAAGTTGATGAACCTGAGACCTTGTGAGTCCGACACGCTTTTTTTTTGGATTTCCCTCTCATTTGCGATAGGGAGTCTTATGGCAAGGTCTATGCGTATGACAAGGTCTATGATCGTGTCAACACCAAGAACGAGAAGCCTCTACAAATTATTGATCGCATCAAATACAACACCACGACTACCGATGACCCCGTCATTCAACAAGTAAGTTAATATTATACGTGCTTGGGATTTTATTCACATTTTTGTAGCTCGCTAACAAAGATACCGCGACCATCTACGCGACCGACGGGATTCTCAGCTTGTTGATGTGCGCCACGCGCTCCGTCTATCCTTGGGATATTGTTATTATTCGCGAAGGAAACAAATTATTCTTTGATAAACGTGATGGCGGTCCATTCGGTGAGTATATGCTTAGATGAAACATATTATTGTTCTTGGATTTTACCCCCTTTTCAGATTTTGTGACTGTCAACGAGAACGCCGCCGACCCTCCACCAGACAACGAGAAGGACAACCTTAACTCAGCTGGCTCACTTCATCTCGAAGCCACTTATATCAACGAAAATTTTGCCTTCCAGACTGTTAAAGAGGACTCGGCCATCAACTTCCCCAAACCCAATCCATTCTACGGACCAGATGAGACCGAACCCCTCGCGTCGTGCGGGTACCGTTACCGGCTATTCGACCTTTCTTTGCATGAGGAGGAAGATGTTAAAGTTCTGGTGCGGACGCAAGTGGATGCGTTTATCCCTGGCGGCGAGACAAAGCTATCATCCGGGAAGGGCGATAACGCCGGTCTAGTCACCATCAAGGCGCTCAATGAGTTTGATTCAAGAGCGGAAGGCGCAGGTGGAGCTCCCGACTGGAGGACGAAGTTGGATAGCCAGCGAGGTGCAGTTGTGGCCACTGAAATGAAGAACAACAGCTGCAAGCTTGCCAAGTGGGCCGTGCAGAGCATCTTGGCTGGCGCTGAGGTCATGAAGATCGGGTGAGTGCTTATTCATATCTCTGTGTATTATTTAGCTAATGGCTGTATGGATTAGATACGTATCTCGTGCCAACTCTCGCGAGAACACCCGACACGTTATCCTTTCCACAGCGACAATGCGGCCGACAGATTTTGCAGTTCAGCTCAACGTCAACCTCACCAACGGCTGGGGGATTGTCCGTACGGTAGCCGACCTGTGCATGAAACAACCTGAGGGCAAATACGTCCTGGTGAAGGATCCTAATAGGGTAAGGACAGAAAATATGACCACTTGGGTCGCTAGCTGATGTTTTCTTTTAGTCTGTGATTCGCTTGTACGCAGTGCCAATGAGCGCCTTTACGGGAGAGGAGGAGGAGGAGATTGTCGAGGAAGAGGCCCCAGAGGAGGAAAACTAAATTTGGAGGCGTGGTGTCGTGCTGGACGATGTTCAATTTTTGTTGCTATTATTGATGAATCATTGAACCATTGGATCGTACTATGAAGAGGAACCTGTCAACAAAATGCTCGCTGCCTGATCCACAGAGCGGCTATTGGTTTTATGAGTGTATGCACCACCACAGAATGATGGATGTCGTACCTCCTCTGAAGTGCAGCCACTACTTCTTCTCTGCTTGCATGGGGAAACACGGCGGTCAATTCTGCGATCTCGGCCGCAGTCGGGACTCGTACAGAATCTCTCCGCCCTGTCAACTCTTCGACCCATTCCCTCATAACCGACCCACTGCTTCCTCCAGTAGACCCCCCAGTGCTAGCCCTACCCTGAGCCCCTTCCCCACCAGGACTTGCGCCTTCAGCATTTGTTTCCGTGCTGTCATTCACCCTTCTCCTAGTCAAGACTTGTTCACTCGCAAATGGCGGCCTATCTGCAGGAATGACTCGCGCGGGCAGATGGGGAGAACGAGAGGACCCAACGAGAGACGAAATAAACGAAACTAGTTGTAGCGGGGCGCGATAGGACTTGAGGTTTGTGAGATCGGAGCGGTACAGCGCGCCCGTAGCAAGCCCGGTAATAGCTGCGAGGGCGCTGCCGGGCGTGTGTGAAATAATCAACTGCGTGTATTGGAGTGAAGAAGTGAACGGCTAAATCGTCGTAAGAGCATTTAAAGAACGAGAAGACGTACTGGAAAGGCGGTGAGGTAGGTAAACATCTTGTTTGAGGTGTATACACCAAGTATGCGGAAGCTATATGCGGAGGGGACTATACGGTGGTATTGATATATTATAGAGAAAATGATAGGTATCGGCCCGGAGGGGATGTAGTTGAGGCCAAGTCGATAGAGCAGCAGCAAGGATATAAAGTTGATTAAGGTTGATACTAGCGCAGACGCGAGTAAGAACGACTTGAGCCTTGGTTAGTTCCATCAGGCTGGAAATATAGAAGGGAGAAACATAGCGCACAAAGTACTTGAGGCTCCCAAAAGTCCGCTCCACTCCAACCGCAACGTTATAGAGCAGAATCTGACATAAAAAGAGCTCGCTAGAGTTGGTGAATGCGAGTTGATTGGTCAATAATCGCCAGTACTATCCGATGTAAATAGTTAAACCAAGTGGACGCATATCAAGGCATAAGGCCGTACCTGGTGGTCGCGCGAGATATGGGGGATAAGTTGAAGATGAAAGTAATGTCTAACATCGGCCAGACCCGCAATGAGGCTCAATGCACCAGTAAAGATCATCAAACCTGACAGTTCATTAATGGCTGAAGTTTACATACAAATAACTGTTCCTACATACTTTTAGTTATGGGGGCATTTTGAAACCCAGACATGGTATGGTGTCTTGTACAATCTTTTTTTACCGTCGCACAAATGCAGAGCACTTAATGTTGCACGCGTTGTTGACGTGGCGCGAAAAACCCAAAGGGTGATTGTTGATTGTTTGTCGTCCGGGGCAACTTGACTGGTGTCAAGGCGCTTATTGCGACTACACTTAACCGCCACCCGATACTTCTTTCTTTTGCTTTCGTGTTATCATTATGAAGTGAGTACTCCACTACTCCAAACCATCCGTTCATTGAATGCCTTCAGTGTTGTTAAAGAAATCAATGCCATCAACGACCGAGAGTTAGACTTGGGCTCGCACGGGGCGTCTTGGCACGATCAATACAAAGGTACTGCTCGACTTCAGTTACTATATCTTTTACTGACAAAAAATTGACAGACTCTGCTTATGTTTTTATTGGGGGGCTCCATGTTGATATGACTGAGGGAGACGTGATTACGGTGTTCTCTCAGTCAGTCACTCTTCGTCACGTCCCTCGGTGCTCTTATACTTATCTCTTTGTAGATTTGGCGAGGTTATGGACGTGAACCTCCCTCGAGATAAGGCTACCGGAAAGCAGCGAGGATTTGGCTTTCTTATGTATGAGGACCAACGTTCTACCGTGCTCGCTGTCGACAACCTAAATGGCGCACAGGTACTCGGGCGGACTTTGCGGGTGGATCATGTCCAGAATTACAAACAACCCAAAGTCAAGGGCGAGGATGGTGAGATGCAGGAAACTGCTGAGCAGAGTCTCAATGCTAAGCCTCTTCTTGTCCGGGGTACGTTAAATTTACCAAACATGTCAATGATTCTGACCTTGAGACCTTGCCTTAACAAATAGATGACGTGGAAGAATCCGATGATGGTTCGGTCTCATCAGCACCGTCAATCGACCCCGAAGATCCTATGGCTAGCTACCTTTTGCAAAAGCGAAGAGAGGAAAAGGCTCTATCCAAAACCAAGGACAAGGGAAAGTCCAAACGAAAGCATGACCGAACAAATGAGACGCCTGAAGAACGACGAGCACGGAAAGAACGTAAACGAGCTAAACGGGAGGCTAAAGAGGAAAAGCGGCGAGCTGATACGCGTCATGGGTCGGCTTCTACTAGAAGGCGAGATGACGACTTGGGAGGCCGCCGGGATCGCTCGAGTGAGCGGCGTTATTAGATACGGGCGGAGCTGCAAAATATCGTACGACCGACATCGAGCTTTGAAGCGTTTGGGTGCTGGAACATGTCGAGTCAATTGTACGTCTAATTACCTTTACTATAATCCATTTTGTTACGCGTGCGGACACCCCTAAAAGGAGCTTATGCTTAGAGCGCGTAATGCAAGAGAAGGGCAAGATCAAAACTGGGCTACTACCGCCATAGTTGCCTGCTCCCCTGGTCAGACTACTCACCTGGCGTCAACGCGAGGGGGAAACGCTATATAATGAACCACAAAGCTGCGATTCAACACCTCCTACCCCTCTAAAATCGGCATGTCCCGCCCATCCCATCCCTTCACTTTTTCTTTTTTTCTGCTCACCTTGCCGATGGCTCTATCTCGCGTTGCGCTGAGGGGTCTCCCGATCCCCTGTCTCCTCATTCTAAATCATTGTGTAGGTAACCCTCGATACTTGTTATAGGTGATACCACGCTGTACAGACTTATTGACAGCGATACGATGGGCATCGCTCCACGCTCTCTGGGTACAATGTATTTCGCTAACGTTCCTGGTACAACTGCGACTATCGCTGAAATACAGGTATCATGTCTCATAGCGTTTACACTGAACCAATTTACACTGAACCAACTTGGTTCATTGGGGAAATTTCCGCCTGTACCTTG
This sequence comes from Ceratobasidium sp. C01, assembly GCA_025200755.1. Lineage (NCBI taxonomy): Eukaryota > Fungi > Basidiomycota > Agaricomycetes > Cantharellales > Ceratobasidiaceae > Ceratobasidium > Ceratobasidium sp. C01. Next base: position 12,494 of record JANWGL010002979.1, on the reverse strand, counting down.
CGAGGTCCTAGCCTAATCTACGTGTAATTTTCTGTACGTTTCCCTCACCAATTTTAGATTGCCCAGTTCGCTCTCCCAGGCCGACCACATTTGACGTTACTATCGCAGTTACAAGTTACAGTGTCAACCTTTGCGTTCTCAAGTGCTTATTCGGATAAACAGCCTCAACCACGCATGACGTTTTGACGGAGTATCCGCACGAATTGATATGGTGTTGTGCAAACAAACCAACTGCCATGATTTTAACCAAGACCACACCCATCCTTAGCACAGCCCTCAGAGACCCCCGACCAAATCCTAGTACCAGGGACTTACAATAGTCTCTTGTGGGTCACAATGTAGAGGGCTCTCACTCCGTCGCATATTCGGTTCTTACTATAAGCTACGACCCAGTCACGACACAACCAGGACACGCTGTACCCTCTACCAGCTCGCTCTTACAGGGGCCTTCTTGTAAATTTGACTCAAGTTTGGCTATGCATATACTGAGAGAGACACCGATCAGATTCGTAGCTGCTAACCTTCCTGGCCTTGGATACGCTGCCTGCCTCAGTTCCGGTGGCGACAAACCCTTGGACAAATACCTAGGCTAGATCCCACAGTCGGCTGATTTGGGCAACCTAACGCTTCCATCAGTATTTTGTCTCCTATCTTCGGTGTCATCGGAGCGCGGGAGAGTTGTCCTGCAGCCCGCTCGCTGCAAGTAAAGTGAGTGGCTTACAGTAAATCAAATACAAGCCCAGACATGAAACTACTAAACCGCGCACAGACAGTGTCCTCAACCCTAGCTGACTTCTGTCGGAGAGCTCGGAATGCATGACCTAGACACCAACATCGAAGTGGCGTCTCTCTTGTCCCCTAAACCGAAGCTACGCTGGACGACAGTTTTCGTACTCGTGATACTTACCGCTATTATCAACGGTACATCCGAATTGATATGGCCATTCATAAGTAAGCCGCAAGCACGTCAGAGAAACTTTGTGTCGTTGACTTGACGTTCAATATAGACCCAATGATTTTGGAGCTCGGTATCGCCCCCGACAGGAAGTCTATTGGGTTTTACTCTGGGCTCATCGTAAGTTCAAATATTCCTCCTATAATGAACTTGTCTCGATTCACCCACGACCCAAAGGAAACGATAGCATCTTTCTTTGGCTTTGTGACCATCTTTCCGGGCAGCATTGCAGCCGATCGCTGGGGACGTAAAGCGGTATTGTGCAGCTCTCTGCTGGGGACAGCGATTGGCCTGGCATTGTTTGGTGTGAGCAGGACATTAGCTGCTCTGGTTGTTTGTAGGTCTATTGGATATGCCCTTGGACCTCAACTCGAATGGTCTACCACGGTTACGATGCTTGGGGATGTTGCAGACGCCAACAATCGAGGTATTGCGTTTTCAGCAGTAAACGCGTCATACCGGGTCGGTGAGTAAGCTGGTTGTGTTGGTTCGAACTTCCCAACAAACTAATCATTTCTCAAGGCCAATTTTTCAGTTCGTCATCGGCGGCATCTCAATCCAGGGTACTAATCTAGTTGACAGGTCCAAGCTTTGCTATGCTACTTGCACATCCAAGCCTCCGCTACAAATGGTTCCGATCTGGGTTCTGGGGCGCATATCCATACGCATTGCCATGCTGGGCTGGCGCATCCCTATGCATTGCTGCAGTTTATGTTGCTATGTACTGCTTGCCTGAGGTGCGTTACTATCGCATTAAGATCCCGGGAGTTCCGATTCTCATCCAATTGGACTCGTTCAGACAGCCCCTGGTTTCAGTAACACCATAGACGACGTTCCAGGGGATACTAACTATGGTGTGACAATTTTAAAAAAGCCAATCAGTTTACAAGCCGTTTTAGTACACGAACCAACACTCCCCGGAACCGATACCATACCAGCCACGGCTACGACTGATCAAGTACCAATGACCTTATTCTCTTCGCACGTAATACAACTCTTGTTCTCGTCCTGGATCATGTATTTTATGACTAGTAAGTAGGTGCCAGAAACTGAGGAGAGTCTCGCTAAACATCCCTCGTCAGTATCTTTCTTCGCCCTCTTCCCATTGTGGGCGTTCACACCTATCTCCGATGGTGGTCTTGGTGCCTCTGAAATTATCATCGGAACCTACATCTCTGCCCGTGCAATTATTCAATTCCTGATGCTAGGCCCGTTTGCTTATCTGGAGACGCGACTTGGATTGTACCGGCTATACGCATACAGTGTGACCATATTTACACTGGTTTGCTCGGTTTCTTTCCCGGTTATAAACTTGTTGGCAAAACTATATGGAGCGCGTTCACCCTGCACAACTGTTGCTATCTGTCTCTTTTTCGCCGTAGTGAGTAGTGGATGCATGTCATCCTCGACTAACTAATAACATGTTTTCTTAGGGAGGATTTGGGAATTACTGCACTAGTGAGCCCTTCAATTCGTTTGAATTAGTAGAGTCTCAAACGGAGTCGCGTTTAGCATGTATGGTGATGATGATGAACCAGGCTGCACCTTCTCCCCAAGCACTATCCCGACTTGTTGGTAAGCTACTTAATATATTTTTTGAGGGAGACCAAGATAGCTCACATCCTGTGGTAGGCGTCTCTCAAACATTCCTGGCGCTGGGCCAATGTATGGCGCCCATAGTAACCCTGTCGTTGTTCCAATTCTCTATCAAGAGCGATGTCTTCGGGGGTAACTTGGTCTGGGTTTTCCTGACTGGTCTATGTGAGCCGGTTTGTTTCCCGGCACCTGATTAAATATGCTTGTTGGTAAGTTGGCAGAGCTGACTTATTATATCCACAGCGTTGGTTGCTTCTTTTCACTCGTTTACATTGGAACCGCCAAGAGCCGAAAATTAGACAACCAGTGGTTGCGCTCGAACGTGCCTATTCTTGCTTTGGGGTTAGAATGAATCGAAACGAATCGCTGTTGTAGATAATTTGATTTATAGCTTTAAATGAAACCGAATATATTGTGCGAAGCTGGTGCACTGTATAGCACTATCAGAGGGTCAACGGCTGCCTAAGCCCATATTTGTCTACCCAAAAGTCTAGATTGTATTAAGCAGGTGTCTTCATCGAATCCCTTTGCTGTATATGCGCACAGGTTGATAGAAAATTTTATGATATTCAACGGGAACATACAGGGGTACGTAGAACGTTGTTCGCTTTCACGTCTCCACCATCGTGACAGGGGCCACGGCAGAAACTGTATTGTTGCTCAAAACCTCTTTGCCCTCCCAGAATCGAGGCAATTCGTTCCCAGGGATAAAGTGCCTTTCTACGCCCTCCTCCGTGATAACACACATGCGGATTGTGCCCCCAGAAGATCCGTCGCGAGACATAGCGAGGGTCAGCGCTAGAAGAAGGGTTAGCAGGGGGCAATAGGAATAGAAAATATGCTGACTATTTTTTACGAAGTTTAATGTTTCGTCACGCCCCCATCCCTCCCTATAGGTTGCATCACAATATCCATAGACATAGGTAGACCCAGAACCTGAAACATTGCAATTATATGATAATTTCTATGGGAATGCGTAACTTCGTACCTCCAATTGCCCAGGGTTGCCTGAAGATCCCGCCTCCTACCGGGATGTTGTACACACTGGGGCCGACCTCCTTGTCCCATCCGGCGACAATGATACCGGCAGTAAGGTTGTCCTTATTCTCGTAACAAAGCTTTTGGAACAATGTGGCGGCTGTATGAACAGGGGGGCGACCTCCGTATTGCTGCCTAGTAGCACGAGCTAAGTCAAATGCACACAAGGACAATAGTGGGACAGTACTTACTCGTACATTTGGAGGTAGTAGTGCACGATGTCCGCAACGGCCTGCAAATATTACTCATTTAGTTACATGGAAAAACATGAATGTTCATACAGTCGAACCTGCGTATCTGCTGCAGACCCAGATCGACAGCAATATACTCGATCGTGGACGTGAGTTAACTTGTCAGTCACTCGATTCGCCTAGACGAAGGGTGTTAATAATCATACAGACAGTACAATGGTGGCATACGATATAAGAGCCCATTGTTGTGCGACTATCTGCGCCAATGACCACACCATCCTTAAATTGAACGGCCATGATAGAGGTCTGTGGAATATAGGTCAGTAGACTGGCGTAGCCCCCAATCGCATCTCACTTACTCCAAGGTTGACCTCTCCCTTCTTCAAAACTTGTACATCGGGAACGTCCATTTCGTCTGTAGTCGTGATAGTAGTGCTTGGTGGGTGGTGGGTGGAAGCAGTGGATCAGGTGCTAAGCGCCCAGTCGAGACGCGTAATCCAGGCCAAATAGACGCGTAAGTCGACCACGCTCGCTCCCAGGTATCTTCCAGGACCACACTAGTCTGATCATTTACGTACCATAAACTGCTATAATGTCTCAAGCACTTGCTCAGCCGTACCAGCAACTCAAGAAAGCATGGGATTCTAAACCACAAGATTTGGCTAAGTGTGGGCAGTTGTTAGCGCAGCTTAAGGCGAGCATAATAGATCATTGATCCCTCGTACACTAACATATAATAAACCACAGCTTGGCTTAATTGAAGCGGGTCTTCTTTTCCCCCAAGGATCCCCGAACACTAGCGACCTTGAGATCACTCGTGCGTATGATCACCCCTGGGGCGCGTTCGTTCTCTAATTATTCTCCTTACTAGGCGAGATCCTAGAGCTTGGAGCGTTCTGGTCAATACGGGCAAAGGATATCCCTTCCTTTGACCGATACTTCGCCCAACTGCAAACATTCTACACCGATTACGCTAGCGTGCTTAGCTCCTCCCCACGGGAGTATCCCCTCCAGGGGCTCAACCTCCTCCGCCTATTGACTCAAAACCGCATTGCCGAATTCCATACTACTCTCGAGGGCCTTCCTGCTTCATCTCTTGCGAACCCGTACATCCAACATCCTGTGAACCTTGAGCGCTGGTTGATGGAGGGAAGTTACAGCAAGGTCTGGAATGCGAGAAGCGCCCCGCTACCAGGATACGAACAGGAGTACGGATTTTTCCTTGAAAGTCTAATGAGCACTATCAGGTAAAGTGACATAGTTTATTTCCATTTAACAAGTATTCTTATTTGTTCGCATTTAGGAATGAAATTGCGAGTTGTGGGGAGAATGCATACGAAAGTCTCCCTCTTAACGATGCAGCAACGCTCCTGTTCTTTGGGTCCTCAAGTGAACTGCTGAAGTTCGCACAACAGGTTAGTTTAAATTTACACTCGGCCGTAATTTATCTGAACCCGTTCATCAGCGAGACTGGGACATCAACCTTTCAGCCCAGACGATCACCTTTACGAAGAAGCGGGAGGAAAAGGTTGACATTCCTAAGCGAGAGATTATTACATCGGTATTGCAGTACGCCCGTGAACTTGAGCAAATCGTGTAACTTAATTTATTTTACCGTTTCAATGATATCATCGCCCACTGTCAAGTTGATAGGAATCCGAGTGCATTTTAACATACTGATACAAGCTGCAGTCCAGACTGAAGCTGCAGCCGCATATACAGACTATTCTACATCGCTCAGAAGGCAAAAAGGGCACCGCGCTTGCGGGATCCAAATGAATAGACCATCAGCCCACTCCCGAATAGCCCCACTGTGATACCAATGGCAACTTGCACCTAGAGCACGATTAACAGCAGCACGCCGAAGATAGTACGATTTGTACATACCATACGGAACCCAAGCGAGAGGCCACTACTGTATTGATCGTCCTCTGACCCTCGATAATTTTGCGCAAGACCTCCAGCCGCGGCAATTCCAGATGGGATGAGAAACCCAATGCCATTTACCATGACCACAAAGGCGGTTCCACGGAATATACGCGAGTATAGGTTGCCAAGCACACCGACGACAAAGGCTCCAATTGCGCTCACGACGTCGCTCCGGTTGAAAATGTACATATTAGCGGCCTGGCGAGGGAGATTAGACAAGGCTGTGGCGAATTCAGTTGAGTGTCTCGTACCTTGTTTGCGGCAAAAGCAGCACTGCTGATGAATACCATGACTGGCAATTGCGTGCTCCGCAGCGGCTGAAGACTAGCAAAGCTCCCGAACAAACTAAACAGAGGCACCAGAAAGAACAATGTCCACTCCGGGAACGAGTGCAAATACCAAGGCCAGTTGTGATCGCGGTAGCAGCCCTTTGCTTGGTAGTGACTTGTCGACGGGACGTCCGCAGTCGAGTTCTTGAAGATAAAGGTACCATTGAACGGGAAGATCGTAAGATTGTCGGATTTGAACTGCCCGTGAATCACAGTCTGGCTAGCGAGGAGTTGCGTGGCTGCTTCTCGACGACGCCGAGCACCGGGATCGACCAAAAAGTAAAGATCGCTACCAATGGTAAGACTAAAGCCAAGGAACAAACTATAGACAATAGCGTAGACCATCTTGACGCTCCCAGAGATGAGGTTTTTGGATGCAAGCTCGAGCGAGCTGCATACTAATTGACCCTACGTTAGAAACAACGAAAAAAAAGAAATAGCGATACCACTTACAGACTAAAAAGCCTGGAAGAATCAACACCACGCCGGCCGAAGATATTGCTGAGTAGCAAAATATACCAGAAGGGATACTGGAGAGTCCACGAGCAACAAAAGAGACCATCATGGCGGCTGAAATCCTGGCGCCTGGTCTCAGCCACGCTCGAAATTATCAATGCGCATATACTCACTCGAATACATTGGAATACAAAGCACTCTTGCTGGCAGCATGTAATTGCAACCAGCAAAGAATCATGCCTGCCGCACCAGAGACCCACATGTCCACGAACGATCCACCAAATCCAATAGGGCAAATGATTGCACTGCACAGAAGTGCCAATACGCATCGAATTCTTAGCCCATA
>JANWGL010002978.1:0-26552 GCA_025200755.1 Ceratobasidium sp. C01 | reverse complement strand
ATCCGCAAGTCACAGCACAGCGCCATCTCAAGGCCACCTCCCAGAGCGGGACCATCAATTGCTGCGATAGTTGGTATGGCTAGATCTTCAAGAGCACAAAAGGCGGTACGAAGATTAGCCAGAAACGTGTCTACGGCGTGCTTGTCCATTGAACGCCGTTCAACGAGGTCGGCACCAGCACAAAACGCCCCAGGCGTGGTTGACCTCACAATCAACGTTCGTAGACTAAGCAATGATCGATAGATTAGTTATACAAGAGATAGACGTAAAAATCGTTTTACCTTGTATCTTTTTGAGCAGTGTCTAGCGCCTCCCTCATTTGCTAAAACAATATCAATCAAACGCTGGAAACCACACGCAACGTAGAACACACCTCCAGCATTCGAACTGATATCTAACCAAAGCAAGTATCGTCAGAGCTTCATCTAAGGATAAAGAAAATTCTTACCGCATTCTTGGCTTTGGGCCTATTGAGCGACAAATATGATACTCCAGGTCGGTCTGGGGCCGGCTCCAGAAATGCATCGCGAACTTCGGCAACTGGAACTCTCTCTGCTGCCGGTGGTGCGTTTAAGAAGCGCTTGAAGCTGAGATTGACAACAACGCGAGACTTGGCGAGATTCGTAGAAGGGGAAAGCCGAGCTACGAGCATAGTGGATGGTTGGTCTTTGCATAGTGAAAGGCCTGGAGCTCACATTTTGTGCAGGATCCGGTCCGAGTTCGTTCGGGATTACGTAAACAGCGGGAGGACAAACTGCGTTTCGACCTTGTTCAGTCACCAGGCAACTTCGAGTGTGATGCTCCAACTAAGACGGAATATGGTGCGGAAACATATAAAAAACACTGCAAGAACTATACCCTCTGGTATTTCAACTCTGCCGCAGTTCTCTCCTAGATATCTCGGGCGAAAACGCTCAATCATTCTAGACGGCGACGATGCTTCACAGAATGTAATCATCAACTCGAACTTGCTTAAACACCACAAAGCCCCCGCTGCTTCACGGAATGGAGCCTCTCTTCAAAAATCTTTGCCCGATGATGAATTTTCTTGGTGGTCAAATCCATTCCGTACGCACCCAAAGGCCAATGCCGAGACTATTTTTGACTAGTTTCTTATCTAGTGCGTATGCTATCCTCCCCTCTAAGAATGTGTGCTCTAACTAGGCGTTACGCCCCTAAAGGTTAAACAGCCTCTCTGCTCTGAATATCCAGAAGTCTGACGCTCGTACGTAGATCACTTGATCCGTTTGACGGCAACTCTCATGCCAGGCTCGATCCCACCGAACAACTCAACTCCGTCATTCATTACACCAACGGACCTTCACCACCCTCGATATGCCTCCCGACCAGAAGGACTGGGCGCCTATATTGCTTGTTCTAAAAATGCCATTCAACTTTGGACCGGCAGAGGCCGACATCGAGGCCTATTTCCTGACGCACAAGTCCATAGTCTACTTGAGGCTCAAATCACCGCGGGACTTCGGGCTCGCTGCGTTGAAGAAGCCGAACTGCTAGCTGGACGTATTAGGACAGGTCCCCGATATCAAAAGGGCGAAGATATTGCGGTCGCGGTTCGCCGATTAACGCTCACTGAATACGAACTCGCGTTAAAACAAGGTTGCATCAACGACCCGAAAGCCGTCGCCGTTATTGTGGCCCCTAAACCGGACTCTCTGTCAGACCCCAGTACAGGAACTGAACAGTCCCGCATGCTCCTGCGTGGACCCACCCCTCCAACCTCATATGCGGCCACCAGTATCAGCACGACCTTACCAATACCTCGTATCCCAATGTATTTTGGTTCGAATCTAGTTCACGATCAAAAACCCCTAGCTTCTCTTAGGAAGGCCTTGGATTCGGCACTCAGCGGTGAACGAACTGCCTTGCGAGGGGCTCGGGAATCGATGCCTGAAATTCAGGCCTACATGGATATGTCTTACGAACCAAAAGCACAAGATGCCTACGCTTTATGTGCATCCAGAAGAGTGGACGTCGTACCATTGGCAGTTGCACTATGGAGACTACGAATATGGGATGGCAGCAACAATCCTTGAAGCATACTGCGACTGTCAATATACTGATATAATCAACGTAGTCATTTCGAACTTACCTCGTCCGGTACTGATTCATAACGTCTCAATAGTAGTTTTACTCGAGCTGAACTTGTATAATGAAATTTCAGACAACCTAGTGCAACCGGCTGCAAATGGCATGATGGACTAACCTCATATCGATGCTAAAGCTGCGTGCTGGCGAAATCACCACTTGCATACTAACGTTACAATCTGACGGTAGTCTCAGACCCGATCTATTCTGACTTGAGACTAAATGTTGGTAGCAACTGTTTAAATTCGATTCGTATCTGCATTCCAAACTATATGCATGTACTTTATAAGTAGCTCCATACTTAAGCATGTCCAGCAATAGCCTGAGGAAGGTATGGCTCCTCCAACATCTTGATCTCCTCTTCCGTTAGCTTGATGTGGATAGCACCTATAGAATAGGGTGTTGGACAAACACAGGAACGAAGGATTGTTGAAATACTTACCTACGGCATCCTCCAGATTCTTGAGTTTCGTCGACCCAATGATCGGAGCGGTCACCTCGTCTTTCGACAAGCTCCAGGCGATAGCAACCTGCGCCATGCTGATACCGCGAGCCTTGGAGATCTCTTCGACTCTAAAACTGAACGTGAGCGACGCATATACCCACGCAGACTATGAATCAGCCTACCGCTTGATGATTTCTTCGTTGGCGTCACGAGTCTTGTCAAGCAGTTTGATCCACCTATATATCGTTATATTAGTCCTGTGAAAAACACACATTTCCATGACATACATATCCGTCTCAGACCGTAAGGTGTCCTGGGCGGAGACCGGACGAGTAAGAGATCCCCGAGCGAGAGGAGACCATGGGATCATACCGACGCCGAGCATCTAGGTCATCTGGCTTGAGCAAGGCAATGGTTATGCAGCAAAGTCACTCACCTTCAAAGTTGGGATCATTTCCCGCTCTTCTTCGCGGTACAGCAAGTTGTGGAGGTTTTGCATCGAAATGAATGGGGTGAGCTTGTTATTAATCGCGTAGTTCTGCATTGCCTGGAACTGATAGGCGTGGCAGCTAGACATCCCTATATAGCGAGCGTAACCAGCTTGGACAACGTCATGGAGCGCCTGCATTGTCTCCTCGATGGGAGTATCCGGGTCGAAGCGATGGCATTGGAGCACATCTACGTAGTCCAACTGTAGGCGATCCAAAGAGTGCTTGATCGCCTCGAATATATGCTGCGTTTAGTGGAAGTGAGTTTACTGGGTGGTTAGTTGATAACCAATGCTTACCTTGCGGCTAAGCCCATACTGGTTAACATACCCCGCTGCATCGGCGTCACTCCCATAGTAGATTTCGGGGGGAGTACGACCAACAACGGCGTACACCTGACATTATCGGGTAAGTGTCGGTCGCATCTGCGAATGACCAGGCACTTTACCTTGGTCATGACCACAATCTCATCGCGTGGAAGATTGTGCTGCTTGATAGCCTTCCCCAAAATAATCTCTGACTCGCCATTCGAATAGATATTCGCCGTGTCGAAGGTTTGAATTCCTGCATCGTAGCTATTACCCAGACAACGAGGGAGAGTTAGACTATTTAGATGATAGACCAAGGACGAACTTACGCGGCTTTGATATGCGCAATACCCTCCTCTTCTCCCAAGACCCATTTCTGCCACTCGGGATTACCGTAGCTCATCAAGCCTAGTATGATCCGGGACACCTTCAAGCCAGACTTGCCCAGGCGGACTATGAATGCCGTCAGTGTTTTCAGCAACACAGACCAAAAAGAAACCAACCGTAAGTCATTTGTTTCTTGGTGTTTTCTTGAGTAGATGCCATGGAAAGGTACTTGATATGAATTCTTTTATCACGTTATAGAGCTGAGGAGAGGCTGAGTAGCTGGTGAAGCGTTGAGTCGTATATCGCGTCGTTATAAAGAGCTAGAGGGTCTTCGCCGAACGCACAACCGCATACGCGGTGATAACTAAGAAGCTTGCGCGGCGCATACGCCAGCTAGACTTGTGTGCCGTGGTAGTCGTCATATACTACGCGGTCTTGCGGCAGGAGTGTCTCGTTTTGAGGCAAGGCGCGCCATAAATGAACCGCGCGGATAGGCGCGGATGGGCGTATGTGATTGGCATTTGTCAAGCGCGGTTACAGGTCAAATTAGGATAGGGGTCAGGGGCCATTCTACCACCTACAACCACACAACGCCTGGGTCTTGTGTTCATCCCCATGTCTAGTTATCCATTGACGCGCCGCGACACGCGTGTCCGGTTTTCCATCGATCATGGACGCCTCGAAGAGGGCGACGATCACCCTGTGGACGATCCGGAGGACTTTCATCCAGGTCCTCCGCCCCCCACTGAACCCGAGCCTGCCCATACACCTCGTACACGCGATGTCCCGGTTGGAAGTTCCCGTCGGGCCAGTTGGACGCAACCAAGCTCGTTTCCCTCCCCTCAGGGTTACCTTCAGAATCCAAACTTCGATGAACAATGGGACAAGCCAGGAAACTCTTCGAGCCAAATTCCATCTGTGAGACCTATGCCACCTGGTGCTCGATTTGACCTCGACGACGGTAGTGAACTTAGCCCTCATGACCTTTGGCCACCGCGCTCTAAACACGATCAAGGACGGGGCGACCGGGGCCCTTTAGCTAGAAGCACTTACATGTCCTCGGAACCTTCCAACCAAAACCCTCCTGACCGACCTTATTCTGAGGTATTCGACCCTAGCGAAGAAACACTACACGGGGGTGATGTGGAAAGCAAACAGCAAGCTAAGAATACCGGTACTCCAAGCCCTGTTCCCGGATATCCCGCTCCTCCCGAAACTGTCTTGCGTTCCACAATACGTCGAAGTTATTCGGAGGAATTTACTGCTCCTACTGTTTCTCGCGGTGGAAGTGGCTCGGGTCTGGAAGCTGGCCCTGGTGGTCATCGTCCACACAAGGGAGGATTCTCAAATCTCATGCAAACCTACGGCCTTTCTCTTGGGGGACGCCGGATTTCTGAGGGAACCGCATCTACTGCCACTGGCATTGACAGTCGGTATCAAAGTCAAGCGGTTAGCCGCGCGAATTCGAACGACTCAACTGGTGCGCTCTTACGACTACGTCGGACCCGTCGTCAGGATTCGACATTATCCATGGGCGGAGAAACACTTTTGGATGACGACGACCCCCGTGTTACTGGAGCCAAACCCAACCGTATCGACGATGAAGACAAAGCTCGCGAAACTTTCAAGAGCTCACTGAAACTTGGCAAAAGTTCTGCGCCCATCGTTTTGAATATTAATAGTAAGTATGGCTCGTTGTAGAAACTCAAAAGCTGAACCGCATTCTAGCCGTTCCCGACCGTCAGAAATTTATTCTTCGTTTGGCCAAAGCGTTGATGACATATGGTGCTCCCAGTCATCGTATCGAGTCTCAGCTTGTTGCCGCTGCACGCGTACTTGAGGTCGATGCCTCGTTTGTCCATCTGCCTTCGATCATAATCGCTTCGTTTGGAGACCCCGCGTCCAACCTGTCCGAGACTCATTTCGTTAAATCTGGTGGAGGACTTGATCTTGGAAAGCTACATGCGACACACAGTATCTATCGCAAAGTAGTCCACGACGAAATTGGCGCTAAGGATGGGTCTCTCGAACTCACCAAGCTAATGCGCCAGAAACCTATTTATGGGCTAAGAATTCGATGTGTATTGGCACTTCTGTGCAGTGCAATCATTTGCCCTATTGGATTTGGTGGATCGTTCGTGGACATGTGGGTCTCTGGTGCGGCAGGCATGATTCTTTGCTGGTTGCAATTACATGCTGCCAGCAAGAGTGCTTTGTATTCCAATGTATTCGAGTGAGTATATGCGCATTGATAATTTCGAGCGTGGCTGAGACCAGGCGTCAGGATTTCAGCCGCCATGATGGTCTCTTTTGTTGCTCGTGGACTCTCCAGTATCCCTTCTGGTATATTTTGCTACTCAGCAATATCTTCGGCCGGCGTGGTGCTGATTCTTCCAGGCTTTTTAGTCTGTAAGTAGTATCGCTATTTCTTTTTTTTTCGTTGTTTCTAACGTAGGGTCAATTAGTATGCAGCTCGCTCGAGCTTGCATCCAAAAACCTCATCTCTGGGAGCGTCAAGATGGTCTACGCTATTGTCTATAGTTTGTTCCTTGGCTTTAGTCTTACCATTGGTAGCGATCTTTACTTTTTGGTCGATCCCGGTGCTCGGCGTCGTCGAGAAGCAGCCACGCAACTCCTCGCTAGCCAGACTGTGATTCACGGGCAGTTCAAATCCGACAACCTTACGATCTTCCCGTTCAATGGTACCTTTATCTTCAAGAACTCGACTGCGGACGTCCCGTCGACAAGTCACTACCAAGCAAAGGGCTGCTACCGCGATCACAACTGGCCTTGGTACTTGCACTCGTTCCCGGAGTGGACATTGTTCTTTCTGGTGCCTCTGTTTAGTTTGTTCGGGAGCTTTGCTAGTCTTCAGCCGCTGCGGAGCACGCAATTGCCAGTCATGGTATTCATCAGCAGTGCTGCTTTTGCCGCAAACAAGGTACGAGACACTCAACTGAATTCGCCACAGCCTTGTTTAATCTCCCTCGCTAGGCCGCTAATATGTACATTTTCAACCGGAGCGACGTCGTGAGCGCAATTGGAGCCTTTGTCGTCGGTGTGCTGGGCAACCTATACTCGCGTATATTCCGTGGAACCGCCTTTGTGGTCATGGTAAATGGCATTGGGTTTCTCATCCCATCTGGAATCGCCGCGGCTGGAGGTCTTGCGCAAAACTATCGAGGGTCAGAGGACGATCAATACAGTAGTGGCCTCTCGCTTGGGTTCCGTATGGTATGTACAAATCGTACTATCTTCGGCGTGCTGCTGTTAACCGTGCTCTAGGTGCAAGTTGCCATTGGTATCACAGTGGGGCTATTCGGTAGTGGGCTGATGGTCTATTCATTTGGATCCCGCAAGCGCGGTGCCCTTTTTGCCTTCTAAGCGATACAGGAGAGTCTGTATATGCGGCTGCAGCTTTAGTCTGGACTACAGCTTGTATTAGTATGCTAAAATGCACCGGATTCGTATCAACTTGACACTGAGCGATGATATCATGGAAACGGTAAAATAAATTAAGTTACACGATTTGCTCAAGTTCACGGGCGTACTGCAATACCGATGTAATAATCTCTCGCTTAGGAATGTCAACCTTTTCCTCCCGCTTCTTCGTAAAGGTGATTGTCTGGGCTGAAAGGTTGATGTCCCAGTCTCGCTGATGAACGGGTTCAGATAAATTATGGCCGAGTGTAAACCTAAACTAACCTGTTGTGCGAACTTCAGTAGTTCACTTGAGGACCCAAAGAACAGGAGCGTTGCTGCATCGTTAAGAGGGAGACTTTCGTATGCATTCTCTCCACAACTCGCAATTTCATTCCTAAATGCGAACAAATAAGAACATTTATTGAATGGAAATAAACCATGTCACTTTACCTGATAGTGCTCATTAGACTTTCAAGGAAAAATCCGTACTCCTGTTCGTATCCTGGTAGCGGGGCGCTTCTCGCGTTCCAGACCTTGCTGTAACTTCCCTCCATCAACCAGCGCTCAAGATTCACAGGATGTTGGATGTACGGGTTCGCAAGAGATGAGGCAGGAAGTCCTTCGAGAGTAGTATGGAATTCGGCAATGCGGTTTTGAGTCAATAGGCGGAGGAGGTTGAGCCCCTGGAGGGGATACTCCCGGGGGGAGGAGCTAAGCACGCGAGCGTAATCGGTGTAGAATGTTTGGAGTTGAGCGAAGTATCGGTCAAAGGAAGGGATATCCTTTGCCCGTATTGACCAGAACGCTCCAAGCTCTAGGATCTCGCCTAGTAAGGAGAATAATTAGAGAACGAACGCGCCCTAGGGGTGATCATACGCACGAGTGATCTCAAGGTCGCTAGTGTTCGGGGATCCTTGGGGGAAAAGAAGGCCCGCTTCAATTAAGCCAAGCTGTGGTTTATCATATGTTAGTGTACGAGCAACCAATGATCTATTATGCTCGCCTTAAGCTGCGCTAACAACTGCCCACACTTAGCCAAATCTTGTGGTTTAGAATCCCATGCTTTCTTGAGTTGCTGGTACGGCTGAGCAAGTGCTTGAGACATTATAGCAGTTTACGGCACGTAAATGATTAGGCTAGTGTGGTCCTGGAAGATGCCTGGGAGCGAGCGTGGTCGACTTACGCGTCTATTTGGCCTGGATTACGCGTCTCGACTGGGCGCTTAGCACCTGATCCACTGCTTCCACCCACCACCCACCAAGCACTACTATCACGACTACAGACGAAATGGACGTTCCCGATGTACAAGTTTTGAAGAAGGGAGAGGTCAACCTTGGAGTAAGTGAGATGCGATTGGGGGCTACGCCGGTCTACTAACCTATATTACACAGACCTCTATCATGGCTGTTCAATTTAAGGATGGTGTGGTCATTGGCGCGGATAGTCGCACAACAATGGGCTCTTATATCGTACGCCACTATTGTACTGTCTGTATGATTATTAACACCCCTCGTCTAGGCGAATCGAGTGACTGACAAGTTAACTCACGTCCACGATCGAGTATATTGCTGTCGATCTGGGTCTGCAGCAGATACGCAGGTTCGACCGTATGATCATTCATGTTTTTCCATGTAACTAAATTAGTGATATTTGCAGGCCGTTGCGGACATCGTGCACTACTACCTCCAAATGTACGAGTAAGTAATGTCCCACTATTGTCCTTGTGTGCATTTGACTTAGCTCGTGCTACTAGGCAGCAATACGGAGGCCGCCCCCCTGTTCATACAGCCGCCACACTGTTCCAAAAGCTTTGTTACGAGAATAAGGACAACCTTTCCGCCGGTATCATTGTCGCCGGGTGGGACAAGG
This sequence comes from Ceratobasidium sp. C01, assembly GCA_025200755.1. Lineage (NCBI taxonomy): Eukaryota > Fungi > Basidiomycota > Agaricomycetes > Cantharellales > Ceratobasidiaceae > Ceratobasidium > Ceratobasidium sp. C01. The sequence continues at coordinate 17,586 of JANWGL010002978.1, read as the reverse complement.
AGGTCGGCCCCAGTGTGTACAACATCCCGGTAGGAGGCGGGATCTTCAGACAACCCTGGGCAATTGGAGGTACGAAGTTACGCATTCTCATAAAAATTATCATATAATTGCAAGGTTTCAGGTTCTGGGTCTACCTATGTCTATGGATATTGCGATGCAACCTACAGGGAGGGATGGGGGCGTGACGAAACATTAAACTTCGTAAAAAATAGTCAGCATATTTTCTATTCCTATTGCCCCCTGCTAACCCCTCTTCTAGCGCTGGCCCTCGCTATGTCTCGCGACGGATCTTCTGGAGGCACAATCCGCATGTGTGTTATCACGGAGGAGGGCGTAGAAAGGCACTTTATCCCTGGAAACGAATTGCCTCGATTCTGGGAGGGCAAAGAGGTTTTGAGCAACAATACAGTTTCTGCCGTGGCCCCTGTCACGATGGTGGAGACGTGAAAGCGAACAACGTTCTACGTACCTTTGTATGTCCCCGTTGAATATCATAAATTTGTCTATCAACCCGTGCGCATATACAGCAAAGAGATTCGATGAAGACATCTGCTTAACGCAATATAGACTTTTGGGTGGACAAATATGGGCTCAGGCAGCCGTTGGCCCTCTGATAGTACTATACAGTACACAAGCTTCGTACAACGTATTCGGTTTCATTGAAGTGACACACGCTAAAGCTACAAATCAAATTATCTACAATAAGGATTCGTTTCTATTCACGCTAACCCCAAAGCAAGAATGGGCACGTTCGAGCGCAACCACTGATTGTCTAATTTTCGGCTCTTGGCGGTTCCAATGTAAACGAGTGAAAAGAAGCAACCAACGCTGTGGGTATAATAAGTCAGCTCTGCCAACTTACCAACAAGGATATTTAATCAGGTGCTCGGGAACAAACCGGCTCACATAGACCAGTCAGGAAAACCCAGACCAAGTTACCCCCGAAGATATCGCTCTTGATAGAGAATTGGAACAACGACAGGGTTACTATGGGCGCCATGCATTGGCCCAGCGCCAGGAATGTTTGAGAAACGCCTACCGCAGGATGTGAGCTATCTAGGTCTACCTCGAAAAATATATTAAGTAGCTTACCAACGAGTCGGGATAGTGCTTGGGGAGAAGGTGCAGCCTGGTTCATCATCATCACCATACATGCTAAACGCGACTTCGTTTGAGACTCTGCTAATTCAAACGAATTGAGGGGCTCACTAGTGCAGTAATTCCCAAATCCTCCCTAAGAAAACATGTTATTAGTTAGCCGAGGATGACATGCATCCACTACTCACCACGGCGAAAAAGAGAAAGATAGCAACAGTTGTGCAGGGTGAACGCGCCCCATATAGTTTTGCCAACAAGTTTATAACCGGGAAAGAAACCGAACAAACCAGTGTAAATACGGTCACACTGTATGCGTATAGCCGGTACAATCCAAGTCGCGTCTCCAGATAAGCAAACGGGCCTAGCATCAGGAATTGAATAATTGCACGGGCAGAGATGTAGGTTCCGATGATAATTTCAGAGGCACCAAGACCACCGTCGGAGATAGGCGTGAACGCCCACAATGGGAAGAGGGCGAAGAAAGATACTGACGAGGGATGTTTAGCAAGACTCCCCTCAGTTTCTGGCACCTACTTACTAGTCATAAAATACATGATCCAGGACGAGAACAAGAGTTGTATTATGTGCGAAGTGAATAAGGTCATTGGTACTTGATCAGTCGTAGCCGTGGCTGGTATGGTGTCGGTTCTGGGGAGTGTTGGTTCGTGTGCTAAAACGGCTTGTAAACTGATTGGCTTTTTTAAAATTGTCACACCATAGTTGGTATCCCCTGGAACGTCGTCTACGGTGTTACTGAAACCAGGGGCTGTCTGAACAAGTCCAATTGTATGAGAATCGGAACCCCCGGGATCTTAATGCAATAGTAACGCACCTCAGGCAAGCAGTATATAGCGACGTAAACTGCAGCAATGCATAGGGATGCGCCGGCCCAGCATGGTAATGCGTACGGATATGCGCCCCAGAATCCAGATCGGAACCATTTGTAGCGGAGGCTTGGATGTGCAAGTAGCATAGCAAAGCTTGGACCTGTCAACTAGATTAATACCCGAGATTGAGATGCTGCTGATGACGAACTGAAAAATTGGCCTTGAGAAATGATTAGTTTGTTGGGAAGTTCGAATCAACACAACCAGCCTACTCACCGACCCGGTATGACGCGTTTACTGCTGAAAACGCAATACCTCGATTGTTGGCATCTGCGACATCCCCAAGCATCGTAACCGTGGTAGACCATTCGAGTTGAGGTCCAAGGGCATATCCAATAGACCTGCAAACAACCAGAGCAGCTAATGTCCTGCTCACACCAAATAATGCCAGGCCAATCGCCGTCCCCAGCAGAGAGCTGCACAACACCGCTTTACGTCCCCAGCGATCGGCTGCAATGCTGCCCGGAAAGATGGTCACAAAGCCAAAGAAAGATGCTATCGTTTCCTTTGGGTCGTGGGTGAATCGAGACAAGTTCATCATAGGAGGAATGTTTGAACTTACGATGAGCCCAGAGTAAAACCCAATAGACTTCCTATCGGGGGCGATACCAAGCTCCAAAATCATTGGGTCTATATTGAACGTAAAGTCAACGACACAAAGTTTCTCTGGCGTGCTTGCGGCTTACTTATGAATGGCCATATCAATTCGGATGTACCGTTGATAATGGCTGTAAGTATCACGAGTACGAAAACTGTCGTCCAGCGTAACTTCGGTTTAGGGGACAAGAGAGACGCCACTTCGATGTTGGTGTCTAGGTCATGCATCCCGAGCTCTCCGACTGAAGTCAACTAGGGTTGAGGACACTGTCTGTGCGCGGTTTAGTAGTTTCATGTCTGGGCTTGTATTTGATCTAAGCCACTCACTTTACTTGCAGCGAGCGGGCTACAGGACAACTCTCCCGCGCTCCGATGACACCGAAGATAGGAGATAAAATACTGATGGAAGCCTTAGGTTGCCCAAATCAGCCGACTGTGGGATCTAGCCTAGGTATTTGTCCAAGGGTTTGTCGCCACCGGAACTGAGGCAGGCAGCGTATCCAAGGCCAGTAAGGCTAGCAACTACGAATCTGATCGGTGCCTCTCCCAGTATATGCATAGCCAAACTTGAGTCGAATTTACAAGAAGGCTCCTGTAAGAGCGAGCTGGTAGAGGGTACAGCGTGTTCTGGTTGTGTCGTGACTGGGTCGTGGCTTACAGTAAGAACCGAATATGCGACGGAGTGGGAGCCCTCTACATTGTGAACCACAAGAGCCTATTGTAAGTCCCTGGTACTAGGATTTAGTCGGGGGTCTCTGAGAGCTGTACTAAGGATGGGTGCGGTCTTGGTTAAAATCATGACAGATGGTTTGTTTGCACAACACCATATCAATTCGTGCGAGTGCTCCGTCAAAACGTCATGCGTGGTTGAGGCTGTTTATCCGAATAAGCACTTGAGAACGCAAAGGTTGACACTGTAACCTGTAACTGCAATAGTAACGTCAAATGTAGTCGGCCTGGAAGAGCGAACTGGGCAATCTAAATTTGGTGAGGGAAACGTACAGAAAATACACGTAGAGTAGGCTGGGACCTCGCAAGGTACAGGCGGAAATTTCCCCAACGGACCAAGTTGGTTCAGTGTAAACGCTATTAGATATGATACCTGTATTTCAGCGATAGTCGCAGTTATACCAGGAACGTTAGCGAGATACAATGTACCCAGGTGCGTGGAGCGAAGCCCACCGTATTGCTGTCAATAAGTCTGCACAGCGTGATATCACCTATAACAAGTATCAAGGGCTACCTACACAATGATTTAGAATGGGGAGACAGCGGATTGGGAGACCCCGTAGCGCAACGCGAGATAGAGCCATCGGCAAGCTGAGCAGAAAAAAGAAAAAGTGAAGGGATGGACGGGACATGCCGATTTTAGAGGGGTAGGAAGTGTTGAATCACAGTTTTGTGGTTCATTGTGTGGCGTTTCCCCCTCGCGTTGATGGCAAGTGAGTAGTCTGACCAGGGGAGCAGGCAACTACGGCGGTAGCAGCCCAGTTTTGATCTCGCCCTTCTCTTGCATTACGCGCTCTAAGCATAAGCTCCTTTTAGGGGTGTCCACACGCGTAACAAAATGGATTATAGAAGGGTAATTAGACGTACAATTGACTCGACATGTTCCAGCACCCAAACGCTTCAAAGCTCGATGTCGGTCGTAGGATATTTTGCAGCTCCACCCGTATCTAATAACGCCGCTCACTCGAGCGATCCCGGCGGCCTCCCAAGTCGTCATCTCGCCTTCTAGTAGAAGCCGATCCATGACGCGTATCAGCTCGCCGCTTTTCCTCTTTAGCCTCCCGTTTAGCTCGTTTACGTTCTTTCCGTGCTCGTCGTTCTTCAGGCGTCTCGTTTGTTCGGTCATGCTTTCGTTTGGACTTTCCCTTGTCCTTGGTTTTGGAGAGAGCCTTTTCCTCTCTTCGCTTTTGCAAAAGGTAGCTAGCCATAGGATCTTCGGGGTCGATTGACGGTGCTGATGAGACCGAACCATCATCGGATTCTTCCACGTCATCTATTTGTTAAGGCAAGGTCTCAAGGTCAGAATCATTGACATGTTCGGTAAATTTAACGTACCCCGGACAAGAAGAGGCTTAGCATTGAGACTCTGCTCAGCAGTTTCCTGCATCTCGCCATCCTCGCCCTTGACTTTGGGTTGTTTGTAATTCTGGACATGATCTACCCGCAACGTCCGCCCGAGTACCTGTGCGCCATTTAGGTTGTCGACAGCGAGCACGGTAGAACGTTGGTCCTCATACATAAGAAAGCCAAACCCTCGCTGCTTTCCGGTAGCCTTATCTCGAGGGAGGTTCATGTCCATAACCTCGCCAAATCTACAAAGAGATAAGTATAAGAGCACCGAGGGACGTGACGAAGAGTGGCTGACTGAGAGAACACCGTAATCACGTCTCCCTCAGTCATATCAACATGGAGCCCCCCAATAAAAACATAAGCAGAGTCTGTCAATTTTTTGTCAGTAATAGATATAGTAACTGAAGTCGAGCAGTACCTTTGTATTGATCGTGCCAAGACGCTCCGTGCGAGCCCAAGTCTAACTCTCGGTCGTTGATGGCATTGATTTCTTTGACAACACTGAAGGCATTCAATGAACGGATAGTTTGGAGTAGTAGAGTACTCACTTCATAATGATAACACGAAAGCAAAAGAAAGAAGTATCGGGTGGCGGTTAAGTGCTGCCGCAATAAGCGCCTTGACACCAGTCAAGATACCCCGACGGCAAACAATCAACAATCACCCTTTGGGTTTTTCGCGCCACGTCAACAACGCGTGCAACATTAAGTGCTCTGCATTTGTGCGACGGTAAAAAAAAAAGATTGTATAAAACACCGTACCATGTCTGGGTTTCAAAATGCCCCCATAACTAAAAGTACGTAGGAACAGCTATTTATATGTAATCTTCAGCCATTGATGAACTGTCAGGTTTAATGATCTTTACTGGTGCATTGAGCCTCATTGCAGGTCTGGCCGATGTTAGACATTACTTTCATCTTCAACTTACCCCCCATATCTCGCGCGACCACCAGGTACGCCCTTATGGCTTGATATGCGTCCTCTTGGTTTAACTATTTACACCGGATAGTACTGGCGATTATTGACCAATCAACTCGCATTCACCAACTCTAGCGAGCTCTTTTTATGTCAAATTCTGCTCTATAACGTTGCGGTTGGGGTGGAGCGGACTTTTGGGAGCCTCAAGTACTTTGTGCGCTATGTTTCTCCCTTCTATATTTCCAGCCGGATGGAACTAACCAAGGCACAAGTCGTTCTTACTCGCGTCTGCGCTAGTATCAACCTTGATCAACTTTATATCCTTGCTGCTGCTCTATCGGTTTGGCCTCAACTACATCCCCTCCGGGCCGATACCTATCATTTTCTCTATAATATATCAATACCACCGTATAGTCCCCTCCGCATATAGCTTCCGCATACTTGGTGTATACACCTCAAACAAGATGTTTACCTACCTCACCGCCTTTCCAGTACGTCCTCTCGTTCTTTAAATGCTCCTACGACGATTTAGCTGTCCACTTCTTCACTCCAACACACGCAGTTGATTATTTCACACACGCCCGGCAGCGCCCTCGCAGCTATTACCGGGCTTGCTACGGGCGCGCTGTACCGCTCCGATCTCACAAACCTCAAGTCCTATCGCGCCCCGCTACAACTAGTTTCGTTTATTTCGTCTCTCGTTGGGTCCTCTCGTTCTCCCCATCTGCCCGCGCGAGTCATTCCTGCAGATAGGCCGCCATTTGCGAGTGAACAAGTCTTGACTAGGAGAAGGGTGAATGACAGCACGGAAACAAATCCTGAAGGCGCAAGTGCTGGTGGGGAAGGGGCTCAGGGTAGGACTAGCACCGGGGGGTCTACTGGAGGAAGCAGCGGGTCAGTTATGAGAGAATGGGTCGAAGAGTTGACGGGGCGAAGAGATTCTGTGCGAGTCCCGACTGCGGCCGAGATCGCAGAATTGACCGCCGTGTTTCCCCATGCAAGCAGAGAAGAAGTAGTGGCTGCACTTCAGAGGAGGTACGACATCCATCATTCTGTGGTGGTGCATACACTCATAAAACCAATAGCCGCTCTGTGGATCAGGCAGCGAGCATTTTGTTGACAGGTTCCTCTTCATAGTACGATCCAATGGTTTAATGATTCATCAATAATAGCAACAAAAATTGAACGTCGTCCAGCACGACACTACGCCTCCAAATTTAGTTTTCCTCCTCTGGGGCCTCTTCCTCGACAATCTCCTCCTCCTCCTCTCCCGTAAAGGCGCTCATTGGTACTGCGTACAAGCGAATCACAGACTAAAAGAAAACATCAGCTAGCGACCCAAGTAATCATATTTTCTGTCCTTACCCTATTAGGATCCTTCACCAGGACGTATTTGCCCTCAGGTTGTTTCATGCACAGGTCGGCTACCGTACGGACAATCCCCCAGCCGTTGGTGAGGTTGACGTTGAGCTGAACTGCAAAATCTGTCGGCCGCATTGTCGCTGTGGAAAGGATAACGTGTCGGGTGTTCTCGCGAGAGTTGGCACGAGATACGTATCTAATCCATACAGCCATTAGCTAAATAATACACAGAGATATGCATAAGCACTCACCCGATCTTCATGACCTCAGCGCCAGCCAAGATGCTCTGCACGGCCCACTTGGCAAGCTTGCAGCTGTTGTTCTTCATTTCAGTGGCCACAACTGCACCTCGCTGGCTATCCAACTTCGTCCTCCAGTCGGGAGCTCCACCTGCGCCTTCCGCTCTTGAATCAAACTCATTGAGCGCCTTGATCGTGACTAGACCGGCGTTATCGCCCTTCCCAGATGATAGCTTTGTCTCGCCACCAGGGATAAACGCATCCACTTGCGTCCGCACCAGAACTTTAACATCTTCTTCCTCATGCAAAGAAAGATCGAATAGCCGGTAACGGTACCCGCACGACGCGAGGGGTTCGGTCTCATCTGGTCCGTAGAACGGATTGGGTTTGGGGAAGTTGATGGCCGAGTCCTCTTTAACAGTCTGGAAGGCAAAATTTTCGTTGATGTAAGTGGCTTCGAGATGAAGTGAACCAGCTGAGTTAAGATTGTCCTTCTCGTTGTCTGGTGGAGGATCGGCGGCGTTCTCGTTGACAGTCACGAAATCTGAAAAGGGGGTAAGATCCAAGAACAATGACATGTTTCATCTAAGCATATACTCACCGAATGGACCGCCATCACGTTTATCAAAGAACAATTTGTTTCCTTCGCGAATGATAACAATATCCCAAGGATAGACGGAGCGCGTGGCACACATCAACAAGCTGAGAATCCCGTCGGTCGCGTAGATGGTCGCGGTATCTTTGTTAGCGAGCTAAAAAAAATGTGAATAGTATCCCAAGCACGTATAATATTAACTTACTTGTTGAATGACGGGGTCATCGGTAGTCGTGGTGTTGTATTTGATGCGATCAATAATTTGTAGAGGCTTCTCGTTCTTGGTGTTGACACGGTCGTAGACCTTGTCATACGCATAGACCTTGCCATAAGACTCCCTATCACAAATGAGGGGGGAAATCCGAATAAAAAAAGCGTTTCGGACTCACAAGGTCTCAGGTTCATCAACTTCTAAGCGTAATTTGGACAAACGAGGAAATTCGATCTCCTCCAAGATTCTCCAGCTAGGGTTGATAGGGACAGACGACTCTCGTGTGCGAGAGGGCTAGCGAGTTCGGAAATTAGTGAAAATGGGCATTATAGCACGTGCAAAAGGGCTCGCCTTGTCCCAATCCTTCCATCCCCTGCGTACAGGTGGTCGTGCCGCACCTCGTGCGTTCGCGGCGCCACCACGGGCACCCCCGCGGCCCACCGCTCCACCCCTCGCGGCAGCTCCGCGTGCTCCACCTCTTCCCCGACCATACCCACCAATGCCACCCCGTCTCGGAACAGTGGGTTTGTTGTCAACCAAGGAGAAGGAGGCTTCGTCTTGCTCGTGGATGTAGGCAAATGCATTTGTTGACCCAGAACCATACGCGGGCTGTCCGTCGCGCCTATTTCCATATCTTTGCTGAGGTCCAGGAGCCCCGGCACGTCCATCGCGAGTATCTCCTTCGGTCCAGTCGGCAAATTTGCCTAGTTTGTCTGTTTTCGAAAAGGGCGCATATGGGATGCTGAACTTCACGTCAGTATTCCGCAATATACAGTTGAGACCCAACTAACTCTTTAAACTGAGCGGGCATGTGTAGAGAAGAGGGGCCCCACGATCCATCGGGATTGTCCTGGATTGGTGGAAGAACGAAGGAGAGCTCTGAGTTATCTGCCATTGCGAGTCGAGGATGAGATCGACAGGGCAAATTTATGAACACGTGACTACATCCCTGAAACCAAGCATCGGCCATCGGACTTCCCCGAGGCACTATCATCTCCGTCGATATGGCCAGCTACAAAGTAGCAATACTCACCGGTAGGACCACGCAGTTTCAGTTAGGCAATGTCTAATATATAAAGCAGTTAGCGATACGGCATCCCAAGATCCACTTCAAGATAGATCTGGGCCCGTCATACGAGATATCCTAACAAGTACCAACTCTGGTCCCCAATTCACAGTCGATACGATCGTCATTGTCCCCGACAACATCGGACTCATACAAAGCGCAATTAAGGGTTGGACTCTTGGGGGCTTATACGACTGGATTATAACGACTGGAGGCACTGGGTTCGGGACCAGGTAAGCTTAACATGATTGATAATTAATGAACTGAGAGTCATTGAAGCCGGGTTACAGAGATGTTACTCCAGAGGTAACGAACTATATTTTTTGATGTTAGATCCCTCTAAAAGGTTTACGACCAGGCAATCTCACCGCTACTCGAGCGCACAGCTCCCGGCCTAATCCATCTCATTATGGCCGAATCTCTGAAGCACACACCTCTCGCTGCTCTCTCGCGCCCTGTTGCTGGTACGATACGAAGTACTCTTGTGGTAACACTTCCTGGTAGTCCTAAAGCCGTCAAGGAGAATTTGGCTGCCCTACTTAGTGGAGGGGTAATTGGCCACGCCTTAGACTTGTTGACAGGAGGCAAGGAGAGCGCCCAGGTGCATGCGAAACTCGGAGTGCCAAGCAGAAGCAGCGGCCCTGCTGCTGAGAATCCGCTGCCGCACTCGCACTCGCACTCGCACTCGCATGATCATCACCATCACAAGCATACGCACGGGCACCAGATCCCAACACCTCGAACACTATCCCATGATCCCAATCTACCGGGTGAGCCTTTATCTACTCAAAGTAACCTTTCAGACTCTGAATAATCAATTGATCTTCGCAGTCTCTCAACGAAACAGGATATCTCCATATCCACTTGTTTCAATGGCCGAAGCCATGGAAATGGTCCTCGATCTCTCTCAGCCACTCGACGTCGTGAAATTAAGTGTACAATCGAGCCTCGCTGGGCATGTGCTTTCTGAGGATGTCACAGCGCTTCAACAAATCCCATCCAGCCCGTCAACGAACGTGGATGGATATGCCGTGCAAGGTATCAATGTCACCAATAACTTGCTCCCGCCAGCTAACGAGATGCTTCAAATAGTACCCTACAAGAAAGGCGTCTTTAAAGTCCTTACACCAGCCACCCTGGCTTCTTCAACATCCGTCCCATCCGATTCTGTTTATCGAATTAATACTGGCGCGCCGCTTCCTCCTGGAACGAATGCAGTGATCATGGTTGAAGACACACGGGTCGACTCACAGTTCACCTCTGAAGAGGGCGAAGAGGGCGAAGAAAAGACGGTAGAACTTTTGGCCGAAGTAGATGTTGGAGAGAACGTACGCAAAGCCGGGTCGGATGTACGCACTGGTGATCGGGTATTAAGTACGGGAGACGTAGTGACAAGTCTTGGCGGTGAAATGGGAACACTGGCGTTTGTGGGGCGCAAGCAGGTATGTGTCGTGTAACTCAGTATATGCGGCCTTGGATTGACGCAAGTGAGACAGGTTTCAGTGTACAGGAAGCCCGTGGTGGCCTTATTGAGCACTGGAAATGAATTACTTGATTTGCAAGGAGAATCGGCACAGAATTCCAACGCCGAGCAGTGGTCAGGGATCTGGGATACGAACCGCCCAAGTTTACAAGCCGCCTTAGAAGGGTTGGGATATCAGGTTGTAGACCTTGGTATTGTTCATGATAGGTGTGTGGTAGAACTACCTCCTCGAATCAACCTGGATACTGACTCTAGACGGCGCGTGTAGTATCGATGGTCACCTTACGGCGATGAAGGCTGGCCTTTCGCAAGCGGACGTACTGATTACGACTGGAGGGACGAGCATGGGTGCATCCGACCTACTAAAACCGCTTCTTGAACGACATCTCCACGGAACCATTCATTTTGGACGTGTCGCTATGAAGCCAGGAAAACCAACTACATTTGCTAGCGTCCCGTCTACTCAAGGGGGACCAGACAAGCTTGTATTTGGTTTACCTGGGAATCCAGCCTCAGCACTTGTTACGTTCTTCCTCTTTGTTGTACCGGCCTTGAGACGATTGGGCGGCTGGAGCAAAAGCACCGCAGAACTTCCTCGTGTTCCCGTTGAGGTGAGCTAAGTGTACAATCGCAACGATCTCCTAGATAACTAAAACCGTGGCTAGCTTACTGAATCGCTCCCCCTCGACCCGCGACCCGAGTTTCACCGCGTCCATGTTCGAATTACTCCCTCTGGTCTTAAGGCATTCTCTACAGGTGGCCAAAGGTCAAGCCGTGTCGCTTCCCTAGCGGGAGCGAACGGACTGGTGTGTTTGCCGGGCCTAGTTGAAGGTGGACCGAAAGTACTCGAGAAGGGAGAAGTTGCGAGAGTCGTTATCATCGGGGAGCTGCAAACATAGACTCTAATGCGTGTAATTAACATAGCCTACTCACAAAGATTTGAGCAGGAGACCAAATTGAAATAAACTGGCGCTGGTGCATCCTATATGCGCTACTGCACCCGGGTCTGCCAAGGCTCCACCCTGACCATTAAATAATATACCGGCATCGGCTCCATTCGGGGCCCGTTCCTTGTCATGTGGACTCATTCCCAAAGCATATAACCATAATCCTCGTCGAGTCAGTAATCTTTACACCCCCACCTCAACCTTGCTTTAACTACAATGGCCGCCGCCGTCAAAATCGACTGGAGCAGGGTAGAATCTCCGGAGGTTACGTTCCAACGGTTTCCCAGCCGGAGGTCGACTGTGTACGGAAAGAAGGGAGTTGTGTCGTGCACGCAGCCTTTGGCAGCGGAAGCCGGTCTGGAGGTCCTAAGGAGGGGCGGGAATGCAGGTACGAGTTTCGCGATTGTGAAGCTCAAATTGGAGTTGACTAGGATCGTGTTTGCAGCTGACGCTGCTGTTGCCGTCTCTGCGGCCTTAAATGTGGGTCACCAACATAGTGATGCTAGTCAAAATACTTCTTAACAAATCAACAGGTTACCGAGCCGACGAGCTGCGGGATCGGAGGGTGAGTAACTATACCGGTACAGTTTAGAGAGCGAGTTCGAGGACAACCTTACTTGATAGAGATGCATTCTGCCTGTTCTACGATGCGTCCAAGAAGACCGTTCGAGCTCTGAATGGCTCCGGCCGTTCCCCTAAGGCACTAAGCATCGAAGTTGCACGAAAGAATGGAGCGACAGGAAGAGGTCTCCGTGAAACTGACCTTAACTCTGTGACCGTTCCTGGAGCTGCTGCTGCTTGGTATGACACCGTCGCACACTTCGGAAACAAGAAAGTGCGTATGCTCGAAGAGAGCTTGTTCGTACCAATTTCTTATAACTGGCGTAGGTACCCTTCGGGGATGTAATGGCGCCAGCGATCAGGCTGGCTGAGGAAGGGTAAGCGACCTCGCAATTAGAACTTTCCCTCTCTTATTTGGGTGTTTTAGCGTTCCTGTATCAGAGATTCATGCGTACTCCGTGAGTAGAGTCTTATGTTACTATGATTATCACAGCGATAATAAAGCCCTCCAAGTGGCAACGCTCCGAAAATCTGATCAAGACCGCGTCTCCTTCATCTGCAAGCATGCTCCTCAACGGCCGTGCCCCTCGTGCAGGCGAAGTCATGCGTTTCCCGGACCTTGCGAAGACTTTTAGGTCGCTTGTTAGCGAGGGTAAAGACGGTTTCTACAAAGGTCGAGTGGCTGAGGCAATTGTGGAGTTGATCAAGAGCAAAGGAGGTGTAATGGAACTCAGCGACCTTGCGGAACATGATACAGACTTCGTCGAGCCTATTAGCTATACTTATGGAGGAGAAGTGACCTTGTATGAGGTAAGTAGACTGTTTGGTTTGATGGGGTGTGGGCTAACGTCGTAGTGATATAGTGCCCTCCTAATGGTCAAGGGATTACGGCGCTGATGGCATTAGGTATTCTGGAAGCTGCTCAAGAGAGTGGCAAGATCAAGCCTCTCCTTGAAATGGAGCACAACTCTGTCGAGTACTTGCATTCGCTGATTGAAGCTCTTCGGTATGTCAGTCACTGTTGGGTACGGCGCATACACTGAGTTCGGATTTTCATGTCTAGTTTGGCCTTCGCGGATACACAGTACTATGTAACCGACCCTAAAGTCGAGCACGTCCCTGTCAAAGAAATGCTTAGCAAGGTACGCTGTATTGGTATACTGTTGATATTTTTAGTACTGAGGCCATTATTGCCCCAGGAGTACCTCAAGAAGCGTGCAGAATTGTTCAACCCGACCGCCTCGATTCCCGACGTTCACCATGTACGTCAATAGATTCGTCGATGAGCACAAATTTACCTAGTCCCTTACGCAGGGAAGTCCTGTGAACTCGACAGACACGGTCTATTTCTCAGTCACAGATCAATGGGGTAACGGTTGCAGCTTTATTCAATCCAACTATGCTGGATTTGGTACTGGAGGTACGCATATATACTATGCCTGAACAACACCAAGCTAATCAGAGCTCGATAAAGCTATACCCAAAGGCTGCGGGTTCACTCTTCAGAACAGGGGGTCCGGGTTCGTCCTTCAGGAAGGTCATCCGAATCAATTGGCGGGCGGTAAGAGGCCATACCATACTATCAGTAAGCCTTTCCCCCCTTATTGTATCTCGAACCCTCCGACCGAGCCGAAATTATTAGTTCCTGCCCTTGCGACCCGAGGAGACGAATTATTCCTGGTTTATGGAGTGATGGGTGGTTTCATGCAGGTTCGCATTATGCTCTTATATTACTTCTTTTTGTTAACTTCTCTGGCATTCTTCGCGCGTACAATCTGCATATAGCCCCAAGGACACATCCAAGTCTTGCTCAATATCCTTCGCGGCTTCAGTCCTCAAGCTGCTGTCGACGCCCCTCGTTTCTGCATCTCAGCAGGTAGCCCAGACGCAAATGTTTCTAACGCTCAGAACGCGGGAGACGTTAACAGCGAGGTTTACTTCGAGGAGGGTATCCCCGATGAAACCGTCCAAAAGCTCAAAGGTGAGGACACTAGGGAGCTCATACATGGTTGCTGACGCTTGTGTTTTTGGCGACTGCAGCGATGGGCCACGACGCACATCAAGTGGCGGGTGTTAAGCGTGCCATAATGGGGAGAGGACAAATCATCCAGAAGTTGTCAGCGAGCGAGCTGGTCTGGGCTGCTGGGTCTGATCCACGAGGAGACGGGCACGCCGTCCCTCAGATTTGAACCCGTCACGGGGCACGAACCTGTTAACGCGGAATGTTCTTTTGATACGTAACTCGAAATGTAAATGGCCATGAAAATAAATCCATTGATGCATTAGATGATGATTTAGGTCTACACTTATGAATATTGCTTTTGGATGAACTTGGCAATCGTGTTGAGCTGAATGTTGCTCGTCCCTTCATAGATTGCGCCCTAGGAAACCGCAAGATGACGTTGAGCATACTGTTCTGAGGTAACCTTATTGTATAAACTCACGATCTTTGAGTCTCGCCAAAACTTCTCGATCCCGGTCTCACGGGTAAAACCGACTCCGCCCGCCCACTCAATCGCATTTCCAGCGGCCTCCTGGGCGACCACCGATGCATAGTACTTCGCCATAGCAGCTTCCTTGGTGAAGCTCACGCCTTCTTCCTTACTACAAGCCAAGCCGAGTATGATTAGTGGATATTAGACTACGGTAATTGAGTAGGCGCTTACAGTCTCGCAGCGTTGTACGTCAACAACCTCGCAGCTTCGATTTGAACGGCGGTCTTGGCCATAGAATGCGCCATTGCCTGGTATGTCCCAATAGCTTGGCCAGATTGCTTGCGCTGGTAGGTATAGGGAACAGTCAAGTCGAAGGCGCCTTGAGCAAGGCCCAGCATTTGGGCAGCAATACCAATACGGCCCTCATTCAGAATCTCGATCGCGATCTGCGGCACTACGTTAGACGGAGGATGTCGGAACACCATTAATCAAACACATGCCTTGTATCCTTTACCGAGTTGCTCGGGGCCACCAATCAAATTCTCGGCTGGAACCTTGACGCCGTCAAAGTTGAGGACACAAGTTGAACTCGCACGGATGCCAAGTTTCTGCTCTTTCTTCGCGATCTCAACGCCAAGTTCACGTGGGACGACGAAGCAGGTGATGCCCTTGTATCCCTTTGAGGGGTCAACGGTTGCGAATACTAGGAATATTTCGGCTTCGGCTGCGTTGGTGATCCACATCTTGGAGCCGGTGATAGTATAGTATGAGCCGTCCTCAGATGGGGTTGCACGAGTTTGTAGCGCAAAGGCGTCGGATCCAGAGGCGGGTTCGGAGAGACAAAACGAGCCGACCTACACGAAATTAAATGCCCAGAATCAGAATAAAGTACGAGCAAGCGGTAATATTGGAGCGATGGGGAGTGAATAATGCCCACCTTGCTTTCAGCCAACTGAGGCAGGAACTTCTCCTGTTGCTCTTTTGTTGCATAGGTACGGAAGATAGTGTTAACCAGAGTGTTGTGGACATCGCACATTACAGAAACGCTCGGGTCGATCTTGGCTAATTCTTCGATCGCGATGATTGCAGACGTAAAGGAGCTGCCTGAGCCGCCAAGATCGGGGTCTGTTTCAATCCCCATCAACTACAAATAGTAATGTTAAACCTCATAACGTGAATAAAGAGTGGTTTCTTACACCGTTCTCAAAGAGGCCTTTGATAATGGTGGGGTCCATCGTTTCTGCTTCATCCATCTCTCGTACTCGAGGTGCCACAACCTCTCGAGCGAACCTGCTCACTGTGTTGCCATGTAGGAGTGGAGTAGGAAATAACCAGGATGTGCTTCTACTCACCGACATCCCTCAGCATGGTTTCCTCTTCAGTAAAATTGTTGAGCGAGGAGAGCCCAGACTCTGAGGACTCTGAGTGGGCGACTGCAGACCGGGAGAAGCATCTATCAGCAGATGTGAGTACAAGGTCAATGCAGAGAGGTCAATTGCTTGCCTTGCGACAGCTGGACGAGCTGCAGACAAAGAACGGGAGGCAGAGGCCGAGGACCTAAAAGCAGTACGGAGCATGTCAAAAAGTAAGAGATGGTGGTCGAGTGCTGTACTGTATTCCGGTATCCCGGCTTTGGCATGTGATATATGGCCCGGTCAGGTGACTTATGAGCTCCGGTTACATAATCCATAGCTGAGGTGAGCGAGATCAGGTCGAGATTGATCACGTGCCCGATCAGGGTGACGTCAGTTAAATGACGCGGTATACGCCATGCCTGGTCCTTACACCATCCGTGTTGGCCACCAGCTACAAAAGCCCCAGTCGCGCACCAGACTCACTCACTCATCCTCACCACCATGAAGGTCTCTGCTCTCCTTGCTGCAACTCTCCTCGCCACCTCTGCTTCTGCCTCTTGGTTTGGCTCAGGTAAACGGCTTGTTCTTTCACCACTTGAGTTCCTTATTCACGCGTCGTTTGCAGACCCCGCGACGCCGTCAGAATACGCACAGTGGAACCAGGCTCAGCTCGAGCAATGGCTCAAGGACCACAACATCCAGGTTCCACAAGGCGCGAACCAAAAGCAATTGAAGAATCTTGTCCAAACCAATTGGGACTCTGCTCAGACTTGGACCGAGGTCAAGTACAACCAGGCGGCCAAGTCACTCGCAGACGTCAAGGAATCCGCTTTTGACACGTAAGTGTCTATTCTTTAGTGCGATAACCATAGTAACTGAAGAGTACGCTTCTAGCTGGGACGAGAGCCAGTTGCGTTCTTTCCTCGTTGAGCAAGGCGTCGTTGCTCCTTCGGGCCCGAAGGAGAAGCTGGTCCTTGCCGCTAAGCAATACTATCGCTCTTATGCGTCCGCCGCATCTTCGTTCTCGGCTGCCGCCTCGGCAACCGCGTCTACCGCTGTCTATGGCGACTACGGCTATCAGGCTTCGAAGTCTGCTAGCTCTGCTAGTAGGAGCGCAAGTTCTGTTGCTGCTTCTGGCTCAGCGCGTGCGGCTAAGGCTCTCGATGATTCCACCGACTATGTTTACTCGACCTGGAACGATAGCGAGTACGCAGACTGATTTCACTCAGTCAAATCAAGACTAACATCTCGTTGCAGGCTTCGCGCGTATCTTGAAAAGCACGGTGTTGTTAAGACACAGGCCCAGCTCACCCGCGAACAAATGTTGGCCCAGATGCGTACCGCCTACGGGGCAGTTGCGAACCCTATCTATAGTGCATGGAGCACGTCGTACATGGTAAGTAATTATATATTTTCCCTCCAGCCTTCTCCGCTAAGTCGAGCTCTACAGCACCAGTGGCTCGTCGACCACGGCATTATCAAGTCTGATTATGAGAAGAACCGTGACAAGCTCACGGCTGAGCTGCAGCGTTACTATTATGGCACCACCGACACCGTCTACAGCACCTGGTCCGACAACCAGCTCCGTGACTGGTTGGTGAGTAGCCAACTAGTGTGTCTAAGACGTGATTGCTCAACTTGCGCGCTTTTAGGTTGAGCACAATGTTATCAAGTCCGACGCCCAGATCAAACGCGAGAAGCTCCAGAAGCTTGTCAAGGATAACTACCTCTCGGCCAAGGACACGACATGGGA
>JANWGL010002970.1:0-15879 GCA_025200755.1 Ceratobasidium sp. C01 | reverse complement strand
CGCAGCGTCGCAGCAGCTCCATATTGCTAATAGCCGGGCTCGGTTCAGATAGACCCTCAAGCTCTCATGCAAATCAAACGGCCCACGACCCGCAAAGTCCGCCCGACACAGCCTACGAGGTGGGCCGTTAGTTCGCTTGTTGTTTGTTCATTTCAGCTCACACGCTCGCTTGGGCACAGATATGACGTGCTCATAATTAGCTCCTCAATGCAGTGGATGCCTACCGAGAATGGCAAGATCCCGCCTGAGAGATACCCCGTCCACGGTGAGCGCCACACTTTTCCATGGCCGAGAGCCAACGTAAGAGCGACTCGCTGAATCTATTTTGGTTTACTGGTTCCGTCGTAGGCGGGCATGAGAATAGCTCTCCGCATCTATACCACGCGATAGCGCGCATAGGAAACACGTTTATTCCCGGGAAAACGAGCCCTGCTCTTGTAAGCTATCGACATCGCAACTCCCCTATCTCTTGCTTACTTACTCTCGGGCAGGGCGGGGCCTACGTGACATACGAAGAGGAGGAATACTTCTTCGATTCCGATTATTACGTCCTGTAAGAGAATTCCTCATTCTCCCTGGAAGATGTTTAACACTTATGATGGTATAGATGCTGGCGTTGAACGTTTTTGCTTTGTCATTTGCTTTTTTATATGTACATCTCCTCTCCTGTATCGATAAACACTAGCTGCTATATGAATAATCGCTTCAGAGCTCGGCCCGCCCATTTCAGGCTACGACAGGACTTGGCAGAATAGGGGCAATAAACGTGCAATAAACTTAATATGTGCCACCTGCGCGTGCATACCATGTGAGCTATCCAGGGGGAGAAAATCATCCGATCAAGTGGTTCGGTGTGTGTGTCCTTGTCTGCGGGCTCCGAAGCGACAACATTTCAGACATTTCAGATCGGTACTGTATAGGACCGTTCCTCGGCAAGCCACGGAACCCGAATTTGTATCCGGTCCGTCACCGACGACGCCTTAGACATCCTCAAGACCGCCCGACAAATACTAAAATGGTGGGGAAATTATTGTATTTTGTGTCAAAGTAGTGAGCTTATGCTAGTGTGCGATAGACCGACGCCAAGGCCGCCCCTACCAACCCCATGAAGGAGTTGAGGATTGACAAACTCGTCATCAGTGAGTCTCTCCGTCGTATCCCAGCCCGACTCCAAGTTAAAGCAGCTCGAAACTAGACATCTCCGTCGGCGAGTCCGGTGATCGTCTGACCCGTGCTTCCAAGGTTCTCGAACAGCTCACTGGTCAAACACCCGTGACCTCCAAGGCGCGCTACACAGTCCGCACGTTCGGTATCCGCCGTAACGAAAAGATCGCCGTCCATGTTACGATCCGAGGGCCCAAAGCCGAGGAAATCCTCGAGCGTGGCTTGAAGGTCAAGGAGTACGAGCTTCGTCGTCGTAACTTCTCCGAGACGGGCAACTTTGGGTTCGGGATTCAGGAGCATATCGATTTGGGTGCGCGATACGACCCCGCGATCGGTATTTTCGGGATGGACTTTTATGTTGTGATGGGTCGTCCGGGTGCGCGTGTTGCGCGGAGGAAGCAGAAGACTGGACGTGTTGGGTTCACGCACCGTGTGAAGAAGGAGGATACGATGTCATGGTTCAAGCAGCGCTTCGATGGTATCATCCTGGTGCGTATCCCGCCCCTCAACGTTGCATTTGGTCCACTTACACGGTGCATTTATTCGACAATTACAGAAATAGTTTCTTCACTTCTCACATTTCCCTCTGCTCATGTGTTTATATGCCATGCCGATATGCTATCCATGTACCAGCGTGACGCCCACCGAAAACTACACGCTCATAGGCATCTACCCAGTGCCAAGTGAATTCATAAAACGAAACCCATACGAAAAAGATCCCAACAAATAATCATACAAACATCCTGCTGTCCTGCAAATATCGTCATAAAAGTACATTCAAGAAGCGTCGCTGCTCGTTAAATCGTCCCCCGCAAACTTCCACCGTCTAACATGGCAGAACCAGCCTTTCCTGTCTGTGTCCGTGCTATCTTCGCCGCTGGGGGCCGCAGAGTCCGTTTTGTCGTCGGATTTAGTGTCCATCTTGTTGTCTGCGTCTTTGGACGACTCATCCTCATCAGGCTTGGGTTCCGCGCCGTCTTTGAGCCAGACACAGAGTCCCTTGTCGAGGAAGGCGACGTCTTCCTCGGTCAGAGACTTGCGTAAGACTTCGGTCTTTTTGGACTTGGGCGAGAGGGTTGAAAGAGTGTACTTTCGGCTCTTGCCGTCCTCAGAGTTGGGCGCGAGGATGTACCTGCAAAGGTCCAATAAGTATAATAATATAATGAAAAGGCGGAGAATACATACTGTTCATCATCGTTCTCGAGAACAATATCACGCCTAGACACAAGCTCCTTCCCCGACACCTCTGCAGAAACAGTCTTCCTCGACTTTCGCCTCTTCGTAGACCGTATATTCGACTCTTCAAACACAACCGACCTCAACGTATGCGGGTCATACACAAACCTATACATAACCAAATTAGATGATACGCTTGGCATGCATCACACGACCTAAAAAAGCAACTCACCCAGAAGTCGTCCCGCCCTTTCCAAACACGATCGTCTCGCCCACGTCCCAGACGCGTTTAGCAGGGACCGACGTGTCTTCTTCGTCCGAGTCGAGGTACCATGTATCGATCCTGTCTCGTTTAACGGGTGGAACGAGTTCGAGATCTGCACGTCGTTTAGCGTATTGCTCCATACGTTCTCTCCGATTCGGACGATGAGGCGCATGCGCAGAGCCCGGCTATACAAACACAACAAAAAATCAATCGACGCAACGCAAAAAAAGCCAACAAATAACTCACCTCCATCCAAACAACATCCACAATCTCCATTCCACCTCCATCATGGCTATTCCCCCACGAACTACTAACCAATTGTCCAGCTCCCTCTCTGCCCTCCCAGGCGCCTCCCTTTGGTCTTCTTGCGTTCCGCCCTCCATTGGCCCCGCCCACCCAAACGCCGACTATGATCTTCGCGTCTCGCTTTTCCTTGCGTGCTTTCCTGATGTCATTCCAAGACGTCCTGTTCGAATGTACAGCGGCTAGAAGTAGGTTCGAATCGTCCGTGTATCCCGTGTATTGATCGCCCCAGAGCGGGATCGTAGGGTGCGGTACGCGCGTCGCAGGTTGAAGAGGCAAAAAGCCAGTGGGCACGAGGATCGTGTATTGATACGGCTTGTACCCCTCAGACGTATGGTTGCTCCTAGACAGAGCAGGCGGAAGGCATATGGGGAACGGCAAATTCGGATACACACACGTCCCAAGCCAAATGGGCGGAAGAACCGGAAGAGCCGATGAATGGTGGGCGGGCGGAGGCGTAGCGTGATGCTGATGCGGGTGGGCATAATGATGAACCAAGGGGCGAGACGGCTGAAGCGCAGGGATCGGCAGGCCGTGTGAATGCATGTGTTGTGGCTGTTTCGGGCCATCGGGGTAGCCCTGCATGGGACCCATGATCGGAGGGAGGTGTTTACTCTGGACCAAGGCTGGTACGCCCTGCCGTGCTTCCTCTTCTTCGCGCCTCCAGTCTCGTTCCTGCTCTCGAGGCATACGTCCGCGGTCGCGGGGATCTCGGAGTCGTTCCCACTCGCTCGCGGTGGAAGGACGTTTGCCAAAGTCGTTTTCGAACCCGACAGGGCGCTTGTTGATGCTCCCTCGTCGCGGGTCCCGCCCGCCGTCACGCATGTCCATCTCATGCTGGGCTTGCCGCTCTCGTTCACGTTCCCGCATAGACCGAGCTTGCTCCTCGTAGTCCCGATCGCGCTCGCGCCGTTCATGCTCGCGTTCCCTATCCCGCTCTCTATCCCGTTCCTTCTCGCGTTCGCGTTCCCTCTCACTTTCACGATAAATCTGCTCCTCCCTCTCCTTCTCCACTTCCCTTTCCCGGCTCCTGTCGCTTATAGCCCGCTTAGCTTCGTTCGCTCCACCCAGGCTCCGCTTCGTGCTCCCTGAGCGCACACTCCTGCTCGACACACCTCCACCGCTCCGTCGACCCTTATTGCCCGGGTTCGTTTGAGTCTGTGGTGATTCAGGTCGAGAACCATAAACGGGAGCACTAAATGGCGGTGCATAAGGCCCATCATCCGGATGCTTCGCACCAGGATACGGAGGGTAGTCTCGCAACGGGACAGGTTCGATAGCTTGGGGTCCACTCGGTGCCATCCCAGAAGTAAGAGTGTTACGCCTGCTGCCCGAAGAATTGCCAGACGGGTTAACGGACTGCGGACCAGAACTCTGCAAACAATCCATGAGCGCTCAAGAAGCAACAGTTAATTAAAATCCCCGACTTACAGAATACTCAGAGGGTGGGAGAGGACTGCGCCGTCCACCTTGAAGAGCAGCACCCGCACCGTATATGGGGTAGGGTGCACTTGGGGAGCGAGAGGCGCCGGTAAAGGCTACTGGTGACCGGGGGGCTGGGGTTGAATTGAGGGGAATGATAGGCTGGGGACCCCGTGTGCTCCCCGCCGATGGACCACTGCTGCTAAACGCGTGCGACGGGTACCCGGGTGGCGACCCCGCGACAGAAGACGAAGACGCGGGGCCAGGCGGTGGGCCGCCGGAAGGTTGACCCGAAGACGGCGCGTTCGGAGCCGAAGACGAGGAAGCGGGCGGATGGGTGTGTATCACGTGCACGTGGGAGTGAGGATGAGACAGTGGGTTGTGTGTGTGGGCGTGTGGGTGGGGATGGTGGCCATGGGCGTGGTGGGTGTGTGGGTGGTGGTGCGCGTGTTGGTGATGCACGACTGGATGCGTGTGGTTCGGCAGGTGGCTGTGTCCCTGCGTTGGATGTGGATGGAGCGAAGGGTGGGAATTAACGTGGTGGTGCGGCACTTGGTGACTATGTTGGTGGTACTGGTGCGAATGGTGGGATTGACTCGACGACGGCGCCGGAGGAGGCCCCGAGTGTTGCGTGTGCGTCGGCGACGGTGTGTAATTGTGGGACAATGGCCCCTGGTGATACCCGTGTCCGCCGGATTGAGAGGACGAGTGATGCTGGCTCGGGGGTGGTGGACCATGGCTCGATGGTGGTTGAGACGGCGGCGGCGGGCCGTGTCCGTGACCCGAGTATCCGTATTGGCCCGATTGGGGTGGGTAGTTTTGGCTCGAGGACGAGGGCGAAGGCTGGGGATATGACTGCGATTGCGAATGTGAATGCGAATGCTGATGCGACGACCCGCTGCCGTACGAAGACGGCGGGTCCGCGGCGGGTGGTGGATATGGCGCCGACGGTGGAGGCAGTGGTGGGAGTGGTTGCGTTGTCGGCGGTGGAAGACGTCTAGGCTCCTCCGGGGGGTCGGATTGGAGGAGCGAGGCAAGGTTCATACGCGACGAGGGCGCCATCGGAGCGTTTGCTAGGGGAAGATGAGCGTGCGTACGAGCAGATCGGGGCAACGACGTACCTTTCGTGGGCTCGTGGGTGCCAGTGCTGGGGCGGGTGTCGCGGTCGGGGGCGTCGACAGCGCGCGGGGTGGCTGCGACGTCACTGGGGGCAAGAGTTGTGCTGGAAGGGCCAGAGGGGGCCATTTATTGGATTCGCGATGGCAAATTCTCTCAAGTCAACAAACTGCCTCCGCCGTCGCGTGGCGTTCCTTGCCATCCCAGGCCCTGACACTCGACACCATTCCACTCTTTCGGGTCGAGCCAAAGCCAGCTTATCCGTCTTCTGCGAAACGCCCCAGCAGCTGCCAGCCACCCAGTCCCCCGATCTACCCATCGTGTGGTTGCTTTGTCCACCCAGGCTCTACTATCCTCTCCCACCTCGCACTCGCTCGTCAAACCCGCTCCGACAGCGCCCAAAACTCAGCAAAGCGCACGATCATCCGGGATCCAGATCGGCAATCCCCCGCGGCTTCTGTATCGGGATTATAGTCTTTGTTGTTCTCTGTCGTCATCCGTGTGCACGCGCCCGCCTGCTTCAAATTTTGTCCAACCCAACGCGTGTCCAGCCTATCTGGGCTCCAGTCTTATCCCCTAGCACCACTCCTTTGCGTGATCTTCTGCCATCTCTGGGGTGCGTCGATAGCAATCTGAATCGTATCGTGGGGGAGCGAACCCCTATGCTGCATCAATGAATCGCGTCCCATGGCCCTTGGTGATATCCACCCGCTAAGGGTCGTTCCTCCATCGTCCGTTATATCAGCGCTCGCTCGCTTGGACGCCGGCACTCTTCGCTCTGCGATAGCACTCTGGGGTGCACTTCCCGCGCTTGTTCAACGCACGCGCTCATTTACATTCGTTCGACAGTGACATTTCAAAGGTTGATACACGCCCCATTCCCATTCGAATCGGCCCGCCGACCGTTCCCATCCCTCGGCAGCTGGGCTGGTCGAGACCTCTACATGTGCTGATGACTATAAGACCATCACGCGCACCGTGAAAATCGTCGACTCAACCTCGTTAACCTCCTATGGCCTCTTCCTACACGCACATCACGCCTCTATATGAACGTGCGGTACTAGGGTCCGCAATATCGTTGACCCATTCCTCCTTTCATTTACCTAGTGTCTACGACTGAATCCCCTAGGCCAGGCAGGTTCTTAATCAGGCAACCTTTCCTATGGAACTAGGATCCATTCGAACACTTCAGGGGGCTCAGGGGCTACTCTAAGACGTCCTGTCGATCAACCTGAGCCACGGCTATAGGCGCTCTGCGCTGTTTGGGAAGTGGGAGCTAACTGTATGCGCGGCGTACACGGTTTGTGGCTCTCGCCTATACTCGGTCTTGGGTTGGGACTCGGAGCAACCCGCTGTATGGAGGCATGTTCCTCAATTGATCGATCGAATGAATAGGGCTGAATTGTCTCGAGCCAGGTACACGTTGATACCTTTCTGCTCGGGGTATCACAACCTTCATAAAAAAAACGCCGACTTTGGGGTGTGGGTTTAGCACTGTTCTAGCGAGTGTCTGATAGTGTCTAGCACGAGCTCAAGCTTTGTTCGTTGTCTAAGAAGCCAGGGCTAGCCCTGTGATTCCTTAATATGCCCGTCGGTTCCCGGGATCCCCGCATTTGTATCTCACCTTGTTCGTTATGTGGCTCGGGTGGGGTCTGGGTACCGTGAAATACGGACGTCCGTTTGTATGTATAGCCGACGCACAGTACATTTCAACCCGATTTTCGACCCGCGAAAAGGCTCACACGCACTGCAGCTCAAAATCATCCCATGACGACACACGTATATTAATCCGCCCCCTTCCGGGTATTGAATCGTTCCTCTCAGGATGGGTGCGTATACGGGAAAGCCCACCTGGGTAGGTTAGTGGAAAAGGCGGAGACTCGAGTTTACTCCGAGGGGATTCCGAGTAAGTGCTGTTGTTTAGTTTTAGCGCTTAGCTGTAGCTGTAAGATTGGCAGCGGTTAGTTGCGGCCAATATCTTTCTACGTGCATGAATTGTAATATGGGTGCGGTACAATACACAACGCCAATACCGAACATACACCGCAAGTGCTCAGAAGCCCACCGATCGTAAAATACACCCACCCACTGCACGGATTTTATTTTACCACGGTGGGGCAAGCCAATTGTAAATTTACGAAAATTCAGGAGCGCGTCTTCGTCACATGACATCGCGGCGTTGCGCTTCGTGGCGTTAATCACGTGTTGAAGCGGTTCCCTCACCTTGCCTCGCGTGTGCGCGCCTGTTTCTCATTCCCCGTCGATCTTGCTTTGCTTGTTGCGTTTATCTCCGAACAACGTCAAGGGACGGTTGATCCGTTGAATTTATTTTTAATGAGTGTGGGTGTGGATTTGGTGTTGGAGTGAATGGGTGGGGGACTTATTACGTTTGTTTTGTTTGTGGTGTGTGGATGGTGTGGATGGGTGGTGGGGATGTGTAGGACGAAGAGTCATCTCCGAGGGTGACGAGGCGGAAGTCTGGTGGGGGGCCTAAGAGTAAGGAGAAGCCCAAGTCCAAGGTGCGTTGCCTTTGGCTTTGATCGTGTACGGCTTTATCTTGGGTCTGATGTTGCGCTCTGTAGCCAAAGTCCAAAGTGAGCACATCCGCGCGATTGTATTAGCACATCAACTGAAGCGCGGCGTACTTGTAGACTGAGATCGCCGATACTTCTGAACCGGAGATCCTCGATGATTCGCCAAAGAAGAAACCTAAGAAAGCTGCGGTGGAGAAAGTCAAAGATGGCGACGCCGCACCTCCCAAGTCAGCCAAACCCAAATCGAAAGCGAAAGCTGCTGTGAGTTTTAATTTGATGGCGATCGTCGTTGGGGGATCTTGATCTGACCGGTACTGGGTATCTTAGCCACCCCCGCCGCCACCTGAGCAGGAGGAGGATGAGTCCTCTTTGTCGCCGCCGCCTGTTGTCAAGCCTTCGCGGAAGCGCAAGTCTGAGGCTGTGACGGAGAAAGCTAAGGCTCCTAAGAAGGTAAGATATCTCGCGCTTGATTTTGTTCCTTGTGGACTGATAAGGTCTCCTAGCCTCGAGCGTCGATGAAGGTGAGTATTATCTCGGTTTGAGAGTATTTGAGGCTTATATTTCCTAGTCCAAGGCGGCTGTAGAATCGGAAGACGACGAGGCTATGGAGGTCGATGTTAAACTACCACGCAAAGCTTCAACTAGAACCAAAGCGGCTAAGAAAGCAGCAACGCCTCCGAGCGACGTTATGGACGTTGATCCCGACGTCGACGTCGACGTCTCAGAACCAGCAGAGGCGGACGAGGACTCTGATGCGCCAGCTGCAAAGTCGACAAAGGTGAGATTGGTCATATGTTTGGGGCTGAGGCTAAAGGTATATTTATGTAGAAGAGAGAGAGGAAACGGAAGAGTTCGGCCGCGCAGTTCAAGGTCTGTTCATCTCTTTGTTGTGTGGTGATTGTATTTAAACCGAACGGCTCCGCTCTGTAGTCTCGGGAGTTCATTGAGGATTCCGATGACGAGAATGAGGGGTTGAAAGTAGCGTCCACCAGCAAACCTGCGCCGACTCCCAAAGCCAAGCCCGCAGCTGCCAAAGCCGCAGCCGCCCCTAAGAGCAAACCTGTAAGCCCCATCCTATTCTATCACAGGCAACACCGTCCTCTAATCATTTACACCTTTGTTTAGAAGAGCAAGGGAAAGAGTCAGGATAAAACCGCAGAAGATGCGCGAGAAGACTCCGCTGTAGTAAGTTCTTTGACGATCACCGATTTCGTACGTGCTAACGTCAGTTTTGCAGCGAAGCGAATCGGAGATCGATGTGCTTCTTGAGCAGAATTCTTCACCGGCCAAAGAGAAGGAGAAGTCTGGGCGCGGGAAGGGGAAGTCTGAGAGCAAGGTGTGTCCACTTTACCCAAGCTTGACGACTCTGTTGGGTATTGAATAATTTATTTCATCGTTTACAGGAGGCTAAACCGAAGAAACCTCGTGCAGTAAAGGAACTAGTAAGTTCAGGCACTTTCAGCCAATTTGCACATTTTCAACTTGGCTCTCTGCAGGATAAAGACGAGGAAGCTATCAAACGGCTCAAGGTAGTACCTATTTAATGTTCTGTAAACTCTCACCACCTAATTTCGTTCATCTCTCGTATAGGGCTTCGTTGTCGCTTGCGGAGTGCGCAAGATGTGGTCCAAGGAGTTCAAAGACATGCCTACAGCTAATCAGCAAATCGCCCACCTTAGACGCATACTAACCGATCTCGGAATGAACTCTCGACCTAGTCTTGAGCAGGCTCGCGCGATCAAAGTACGCAGGGAACTTGCGCAGGAAATAGGTGGGATGCGTTCGAGTGTTACAAGCCGATCAATGATTAACGATAGCATTTAGAGGACGTAACGAAGTTTGATGCTGTGGTGAACGCACCGAGACGTGGTCGCGCGGCTGCCCCACGCCATTCCCTCGCCGAGCCTGGAGGAGCCGCGGACGCTAAGAGCGAAGACGAGGAGGAGGAAGAAGAAAATCCGGCCCCACGACGGGTAAGTTAATTTTTTCAAACAAGTTGACGCAACGTGCTCTCTAAAACCGTTCAACTGTTCCAGAAGAAGCCATCGTTTAATTTTCTTGAGGGCCAGAGTAGCGATGGGGAATAAAGCCGATTCATGGGTTGCCGGTTTAGCGGCCCGGTCTTGTGTATTTTACTGTTCTTACTTCCACGGGCTTTTGTATACATCTAGCCATAATTTAGGTATATTGCACGCGATTGGACAAAAGCGATTGGTGATTACAAGCCATTAACTGAAACTTATGGTGAAACAAACAATGTCTATAGCCAACATATCTACCAACTTTCGTTGGTGAACCGGTCCAGCACGGCAACAGCCTCCCCGACGTCCTTTTGAGCCTTCTTGCGCATGTAGAAAATTGGGCAATCCTTGCTTGTGCAGAGTACCTCCTGCGGTCACTTCGTTAGCGCAGTGCCCCGAAATCAACTCATCAACGCGTACCTGATGCAATGATCCCTGACATCTCTGGCATTGAGTCCACAGTCGAGCGAAAGACACCTGCAAGTCAGATGTTTGTCTAGTCTGGAGAAGTCTTATATTTAGTCCTGACATCGCGAGCGCGCATCATGTCACTCACCTGTTTATAGTATAGTTCCATCAATCGAGGTCGGCAATTATTGCATACAGCCCCCACTGCTCGCAACGTATGTAATAAGTACAATGTTCTAAACCAATAAGAGGTAAACGCACTGTTGCTGTTATTCGCTCGGAGTGGCGTTTTGCATCCAAGACAAGTAACTGTCTTTACTGCGAATTTCATCAAACCTCCTACACTGGGAGTGGCGATTTGAATGGTTCGAGTGTGGCTGCCCGACACTAAAGTGCAGGTCAGTTGATGTCGCGTGGACAATTGAGGCTAACGAAACTCACACAACGTGTTTGCCGCTTTTTCGCCTAGGATGGGCTCGAAAATACGCATTAGCGGCTTCGAAAGTTGGTTATCCAAGTAATACTTGGTGTCGATCGGGATGCTATTGTCAAGCACGTAGAGCGGATCCTCAGATTTCTCGTACGCGGCCGCGCCTGGGACATGTTTCAGACACACTATTCAAGGCAACAAATGTTAAACTGAAGCCCACCTTTAACTCCCTTGATAATCACATATGCCACGCGATCACCCAACGCAGGGGCCGAGCCTAACAAAGTGGTAGATCAGTAATAAGAACGTACATCGGTATTTAATTACGTACCAGCGTCTCGCTGGCGCATTCGTTCTGCTAGCTCAACATGGGCTTGCTTCCCAGCATAATCTACGTCCCTCAATTAGCGTCGAAGTTGAGATCAAAAAGTGGAGAAAATTATCCAACATACCGGCTTTAGCGAGAGCCTTGGTGATCACCAGCTGCGACATGTCGACTCGGTTCTGGAGAAGATCAGAGATGGTTTGTTTGGTATACCTAGAGGGATTTGTTAACCTCGTGCCGGACATGCATTCATCCACGAGACATACTCTTCAGCTCCCTTCACATCGCGGTCAATGAGCATCTTGCGCAAACAGGTTTCGATAACCGTCTGGACTAGCCGACAATTGTCTCGTCGAACAGTCTAAAGGAACGTGTTAGTGGGGTAAAAGCCTCGCAATGAAGATGCGTACTCACTTCAATTCCCTTCGTGTCCATCTTGTCGTACTTTTTGGGATTGGTCCAATACAAACCGGCATATCGCTTTTTGCTAATAAGCAAGTACGGGAAATACACCTTTTCGAACTCGAGCTTGATAGGCCGCACGAACTTTGTCGTCACATACTCGGCCGCCTCCGCCCCTGAGATTGGCATGAGCGCTTATTCTAAACAAGACCAAAATCGGGCTGTATGCGCACCTAAAGCCATCGTGCTATCCAGATCTTGCGTCCCAAACCTAATCATGACGGAGTCTGTATCACCATAAATGACTTCGGCGTCATGTTCTCGACCGTTCTTAATACAGTATTCGGTCTCGACCTCATGCTTAGTTCGTTCGATCATTTCACGACCGTATGCGGTAACGCTAGAGGAGATTGCCAGACATGGAAGTCGCCCAATGGTTGCGCCTGTGAATCCGTACACAGAGTTGGCGCTGATCTAGACCGGGGGTGAGTATGACGTGGAAAAGCAAGTGAGATAAGACGAACCTTGAGAGCCAGCTGACGACCGTCCAACACTGCACGCTTGAAGGGATCAGTCTCCTTTTTGAGGTCGGCTTTCGCGCGTTTTCTTGCTGAGAGGAGATCCTCAAGAACCGTAGGAAGCAGCCCTTTCCGTCGTTTAGAAGTAACAAAGAAGTCTAATAAGAATCAGGGAGTGTTAGATTGAATCTTGAAAGCTGATCATATTCATACCGTTATTCGGAGTCTGGACATAATCTTCTCCCTTCACCAAATTGTGCTGGTCGATTGTCTCTTTGTACACCAATGTGGTATAGCACAAGTTATGCGCCATCATAATGGACGGGTATAGCGAGCTGAAATCGAGCGTAGCGATCGGTACGTCGTAGTATCCACGCTTCGGCTCGATAACCGTGGCTCCTTCGTATTGCTCGTCGGTCCCTACAGCCAAAACATCAGTCCGTTTCGGCTACAACGGTGAACAAAAGGCATACCATCGGCTTTCATATTAGGAATCACATAACCGTCCGCGTTGGCTTTTCGGTACAGCTGCGAAACAACCTTGATTTGCTGGCCCTTTTGGAGGAGGTAGTTGAAGGGAACACCAGTGACCCTAGCCATCTCCGTATAGTTGACGAAGCACATGAGTTTGTCCATAAGCCGCTGGGGAAGATACGCATCCTGTACAAAAATTTAGTCACTTTCATGATCTCTCTAAAGCGGGATATCCTACCTTCAAACAGTAAACAGCCAAACGCCGCCGGGATTCTGCGTTCCCATTCTGCAAGTCTGTAATCACAGAGTGATGCACGTCTTCTTTTTGTTCACCCAGGAAGTGAGCGCAGACGGCATTCAGTGAATAACTTCGCAACTTCTGTTCACGTTGCATGTACTGCAGCATGTCAAGCTGGAGCCGACCATTCAGCTGAGTTTCTTTCGAGTCACGTTGGCCAAAGGCTTTCGAGTTGAAGTGCGTATCCTTAGTGACAGTTTTCATGTCTGAAAGGCAAGAAAGTTAGGAACAAGCACCGACATGCCAACGTCATACTCACTCTTGAGACGTCCGAGATAGGGGAAACCGTTTGATGCGCCCTTCAGCGACCGGGCACGATCCAACAAATATGGCAAATCGAATCCAGCAATGTTGTACCCGATGACCACGTCGGGGTCGACTTCATTGACGAAATTCCTCCAAGCCAAAAGCATGTCGTCCTCTTTTTTGAATGAAATCACGTCCGAGCCCACGATGTGCGCGCAATCGTTGAGAGTGAACACGTTCCTGATGAAAGGTGAGAATTCGCCTAGAACGTTTTTCAGCTCTCGCACTTGACATAAGCTTTGGAGACATCTACCTTGCGTTGTGACCATGTTAGCAATCTGGATGACGGGGTCTATATTGGCTTCTGGGAAGATTCCTTTCCGACCGGCGCACTCGATATCAAAGCTCAGAATCCGAAGGGGTGCGATCTTTGACCAGTCTCCCTCCGGTGCGTGGGATATGAACGCATCATAACTACGAGCGAAATACTTTAACAACTCTTGTCCAAACACTGACTGGAAGACTATACCTAACGTCGAACTCCAGCTGACAAGTGGAAACCTTCTGTTCGCTGCGTCGTAGTTCATACGTTCCGCCCGGGACCTCTATCCAGTTCATTCCTACGACCTAAAACAAAATAGGTCATTTATGGTGTAATCAATGTACAGAACGTAAACTTGCCTTTGTATCCACCATGAATCGTAGTTCGTACGCAATGTTACTCTCATAGGTTATAACTGGGCCAGTAAACATGTTTTGATAATTGCATTCGCCCCGCTCGAAGAGACGTGAATATCATAAGACGATAAGTTGACCGTTCAATTACTTATTGTTAAATAGTTACTCATCTCTAACTTTTGGAAGAGCCCGAGGGTCCGATAAAACGATCTTTAGAAAAGGACTGGTCTCGTCCTGACCTCGAGCATTGAGACGATACGACCATAAGCTCTTCCGTTGAACAGTTTCGATTCGTAACACAGCGCCGACTTGCGTTTGCCCCTGCATAAAATACGTCAATCATTTTTCATAGAGGGAATGATTGGGCAATACATTGAGGTGGTCAAGAAAAGACCTTGTTTCGTTAGAATCAAATCCGCGAGGTGTAGCAATGTAAAAATATGGCAAGAAATCCGTGACGTGTGCGAGTACACTGTGTCCCTCCTAATTCATTGATAAACATTAGTTCCAAGGAAGAGCCTGTTGCACTTACATTTGTGACGCCAAACAAACGCACAACCGAACCCAAGGCATCTGGGAATTCTTCAATATCGATCTGTTGAAAGACTAGAATAATGGTTAGAGCACAACAAACTTGATAAGGCAGACAAACATACTGATTGGAGTCGTTTTCGGGTCGAACTTTTTCACTTCTGGTCGCGGCCATAAGTTTCGACCACCCTCTATTTCAACAAGTCAGTCGCGCCACGTTGTTGCTAGTTCACTGACACTGACCAGCTGATTTATCTCCATCGTCGAATTGCTCCAGAATCTCGACAAAGGACGAGCCTTGGGTGTCAGCGAGAGCTTGAGCTCCCGCGAAGCTTTTCTTGGCTGTTAATCCATTGTCAACCTTGCGTTTCTTCGTGGACGTGTGTGTCTCGTCTTCAGGTCTATGTAATACGGTGTCAGTTACATCCAACAACCAATCTTTTCTCATACCGTTTGCGGGAAGAACCTGCTGATGATTCCTTGGGCATGGTGGCGGGTCGTGGCTAGTGGAGGCGCGTATTGGGAGTGGGGCGCGTTCAATGCTGCAACTCACGTGACAAGCGGGCATCGGACCCCGGGACCTCCTCCACCGCCTCTGTCACGAATCATTTTATTTACCTGCGAGTCATCTACCCCGCCCATCCTTAGCCACACTACCCGAAACTGAGTAATCATAGCAGTTGACTCAACGCTAATCTGACAGAGCCGATCCTGTGCTTACTGCGCCTATATAACTTCCCCGTTCGCACTAGCTACTTCACTACCTACCCCCTCGCCCTTGGTTCGCCACCTAGATATCCTAATTTATTATCTATAATACTAATGGCTGCATCTGAAACTCCCACCCGAGCTCTCAAGGAGCCTATTCATGTGTACAACCTTCCCACTGGTCTTGTCGATGTACTGTCTCTGCGTGCGTCATCTCTGGCGGCATACACCCCTGCACCCGTCCCTGAACGACCAGTGACACCCGCACAAACACAATCTCTTATTGGTCCTGCGCCAGCTTGCACTTCATGCTCTGGTGCAGCTTTTGCCGATGTTAGCGACCAACGCGCCCATTTCCGATCTGATTGGCACCGATATAATGTCAAGATGCGTCTCTTGGATAATTCCTATCAGCCTGTCAACGAACAGCAATTTGCCAGACTCGTCGAAGGTACGCACAATAACGTTACATTGAGTTAGAACGCAACTTATACAGATATGTGTTTCTCAGATCTCGCCGAATCATTGTCCGGGTCTGAATCGAGCACAAACTCCAATTCGTCCGCAGCAGGTGATGCTGTATCCGCACTGCTCCAAAGAAAACAAAAGAGGAACTTGGTTCAACCTGAAGACGAAGACGACGATCTTCCTAACATCCCAAAATCTCCCATTGCTTGGTTCCATGCACCCAACGACTATCCAGACACTCAGCTGGGCGCCTATACTACCCTATTTCCTGTTGGAATAGAACCCGATGGTTACTTGGGGGCACTCCGAGATATGCAAACGGCAAGCCCCGAAGGTCGTTTGTGGACGATGCTGATGACCGCCGGTGGCCACTTTGCGGGTATCGTCGTCCG
>JANWGL010002966.1:0-29539 GCA_025200755.1 Ceratobasidium sp. C01 | reverse complement strand
CGACGAGGAGGCCGATCCGTTGGAGTGCATCTCAGTGCTTGATTTCCACCCACCCACCGTTCGGCGGTTCTCTGCTCTCTCGCGCGACAAAGAGTTGTCTATGTGGGACTCTCCTGAGGGACGACGTCACATCGACCTTTACAGCCCCCCAAAGGACATATCATACGCCTCCACCGCCCTCCAGCACGCACAAGACACCCTAACTTCACTTGATCATCAAGTGTTTGTTGACACAATCGACGAAACTGTTCCTTCCCTTACACCCTTCAACGAAGATACCCTCGTCACGCGGCTACCTTATCGAGTAGTAACAAGGATAAAGCCAGTACCAAAACATTCAGGATGGATGATTGACAATGATAATATCGTTGGGATGCCGGTAAGCGTGATCGTCCTCTTGGGCGGATCTGGTATGTTGATATTGATTCCAGTTTATTGGTGACAGGGCGACGATATGGAAAACATGCAGCACGAGTATATGAACGTGTACACTCCCAGAGCGTAGGACCGAGAACAAGCCACTTGAGGCTATATAATTTATAATTCCGTGGCCGCCCCCCCCCTTTGAGTATGCGTGAGGTGTCGCATACCGCAGGACACTAGATTTCAGATACCAGATGTGTGTCTTGAGGAACCGAGTTGTATCGTCAGGGATACAGCGCTAGGCGTATAAGTCACGCATATAGGCTCGTACGACTGGAGTAAGCGGCCGAGCTTAAATTTCAATTTGGAAGAAGTAGGATAGCAGCATGGTTGAAGGTATACGGCCCTACCCCCGAGTAAAAGGTATCCTACACGCCTCTGTTCGCGTACGATAGTATAACCGCGTGACCCAGCCCTGCTCTTAAATCTTAAACATCACCCGCCCCTACGTTAGTATTCGTATATAGTCTCCCAGCTACATACAGTAGTGGCTAAATTGAATGTGACTAAATGCAGAGCTCCCGCCTACCTGTCGCCACTCTATCGTACTCCAGTGGTTTGCTCGCTCGCTCGTCCTTGGAAAGCGATAACGGCCAGCAGCACAATTAGAATGACTCTCGTTCCCTCCGCTCCGGACGGGCTCGTTAAGTCAAATTACGATGCAGAACTCACACGGCAAGGTTTCAGGTAGCTCCGAGTGACCGTTATTGAGAAATGCTGGATACAATCTTTGGCAGGCCGATCAAGCAAGCACCGGGAAGTGGAATGCATCATTATCTCACACTACTTTGACTCTAATTAATATATGCACTAACAAAGGAAGCAAAATATAAGCCGAATTCACAAACAGAATGGTTTAGAGGTACGCGAGTGCGCATATAACACAAGATTCACGATGTTCACGCTCGAAGAAAGTCACGTGATTACGCCACCGCATCGAGACGATAATGAAGCTGGCTCACGCTGTAGATGATAAAGAATTAAAAACAAGCTTGCTATGAGCACTATGCGCATCAATAATGATATTGAGAAAGTATTATGTGCAGTGGCTAGGAAGGATATTGACTGAACTCATCTTTCAGCTCTGATTTTGCCCCGGATTTGAGAATGCCGTCCAGATCTTTTTTATTTCAACCATTATACACCCGTTTTCCGCCCATATGTAGCGCATATACAACCCGCCTCCGAGCCTAGCAGCTCGAATTAAGTTATTTGATACAATCCAGATGGTAGACCGTCCGTTCCACTTCCTGGTCACGTTCCACTTCTGGGTGGCGTACGGTACTTATTTCCGATATTGTTTTACCTCGTTTGCACAAGTGGGGGTGCTGTATGCTGGAGGTGGGGTAAGCGATCAAGCGAAATAATTCAGTGTCACTTGCATCTATCATCTCGGTCGCATGCGCACCTGGTCACTTCTGCTATGTTCGAGTGCTGCCGGAATACGCGGTCAACACTCACTCTAACGGGACGATTGAACATATACCTATGTGCTAAACTTTCTCACGCGTATCAGCAGCTACAAGATCGTTCATTTCAGTCGTACCTAAGACTTTAAAGCGTCTTGTCTCGCCTGAAGATTCCCCTGTTTTGGAAATATAGGGGCGACAATGGTGGTGACGTGTACTGGACTAGCAGGATTCGCTCAGATCATAGCCCAACCCCGGGGGATCAAACGATACCCGTGAATACTTGTGCTCCATATAACCATACCATTTAACGGAGACGTCCTCGTCACCCGGCTACCATATCGAATCGTGACGCGAGTGAGGCCAGTACCAGCACATTTAGGATGGATGGTCGATAACAACTATGCAATTAGGATAAAGGATCCGCGGCACGAGTATATAAGTGTATATCCCTTAGGGTATGGAGCGGGAGGTGAGCACATTTAAGCTGTTACAGTATATGGACAACCAGATACAAAGCAACGTAGAGCGTGCCAGACAGCAATATCCAGGCGCATAGTCAATCAAAGGCGCAT
Source organism: Ceratobasidium sp. C01 (assembly GCA_025200755.1). Classification (NCBI taxonomy): domain Eukaryota; kingdom Fungi; phylum Basidiomycota; class Agaricomycetes; order Cantharellales; family Ceratobasidiaceae; genus Ceratobasidium; species Ceratobasidium sp. C01. The sequence goes on along the minus strand of JANWGL010002966.1, from coordinate 27,132 downwards.
ATATTATGATTAACGGTCACCGCACGGTATTGAGCAATGGATACATGAGCCTAGGCTATGAATGCGTACACACACAACGTAGCAACATTGAATGACTTCTGCCCGGTCTCTCAAGTATAAAGGCAAATCCTGAGTAATATATAAAAAAAACCCCTGTTAGTCTTTTTTTCATTTGTTATGAAGCCGCCTCAATTCCCCAGGAGGCTCGCTACGCCCGCACACGTCAGGGAAATGATGCCTTGGCTGCAGCCAATTTTGGGTCGGCACAGATTTTGGCATGCCTAAAGCCGGCTGCAGCGGTGCGAAAATCTGTAAAAATCGCCGCAGCCGACTATGGCAGAGTGGAAATTGAAGAGATTACTGCAGCCGGCTTTGGATATTGCCACGGCACCATACCTTTGCCGCATCCAGGTCACGTTGGGCTCACCAGCAGGAGTAAATTCATTATACTAAGTCACCGTTTGTTCTGATTCAGACTATTGTTTTTGCCAATTTGGTTAGTTTGATTCCTGTTCAACTAGTCTATCTCGCTCGTAAGGAAGCAATAATAGGCGCACTTGTACGCATGCTAGGACTGAGAGATTTCTCGACAAGTGTTCAATCGTTATGGTAAATTCAAGAACAAAACCAAGAACACCAGGGCATTGACCTTTTTGTTATTCCCGCCAGGCCAACTTTTGGCGCATATATTTATACATGGGAACACTTCAGCCTTTCTTGTGCTGCGCTTGGAGCCGTGATTCTTGATTCCGCAGGTTGTGAGACATGGCCTACACTTTGAGCCGCTGCTGGCGGCTCCGGGTTCCCCACGAGCGTCACACACCAGACTCGTTGTTAGATCATATATATTGTCGCTATTGCATTTCTGTAGGCCGTAGTGCTAAAATAGATAATCGACGCGACCAGGTCTAGCCAGACCACGGCTTACAATCTGTTATCATTTACTCCATGAACAAGTAGGAGTGCACGGGGCCGATGTCACCGAGGCTCGTTGTACTTAATTTACGACTGAATTTCCGAATGGTTATCACGCGACCGCAAGCCAAATCAAAACTTGAAAGTTAGAGTCCTGAGTTCGAGACCTGGTGTGACCGAAAGATCTAAGACTTTATGATTATGAAAATTGAATGAGTAGAAACGACTAACATTAGAAAAGATGCATCAGGGAGTATAACAAGGTGAGTTGAGATGAGAATAACATACCAGTGATATCATTTTACGAGACCCAGAGGCCTCAAGTCCCAGCTGGCTACAGCACTTGCCAAAATCCCACGGCAGCTGCTGCAGCCGGAGTCCGCCCAAGGTGCCCTTTGCTACAGCCAGGCTACAACCTCGCCGCAAGATTTTTGCAGTTTTAGTGATCTCAGCCAGTTACAGCTGGCTGAAACCAATCCTTGCAGATCTCTGACGCATGCGCCTTTGTTTATACCTTGACACAGCAGATTCCTATTTAACTCGGTTTTTATAATTGCCCTTTGCTTGTGTGACTATGCTTCAAGATATTACTATCTACAACACAATGTTTTCAGCAAAGGTAGTTTTCGGTAGTATGCTCATCGCTCTGGTAAATCAATCGCTCCTGACTGGTGGCTGAAATGAGGCGGTGCCATGGCCGAAGCATAACAACTTTAGCGCCGGGAAGCAGACATACGTCTGCGCGGCCGGCATGTGCAGATAATCAAAAAGGTAGCCCACAGATACTAAGCCGAAAAAAATGCAGAGTAGTAATTACTCCGCAAACGTGCCACAGCTAAATCACATAAGATTTGATTCATGTATCCGCGGTTACTTTCATAGTATTCTACACAGTTACAATGGGAGGGGGTGGCTTGTTTAAACCTGGCAATTTGTTTCTGAACATCCCCCTCGCCCCCGCTAAGAAGGCTCGAAAAGTGACCCTATAAGACTAGCGAGGCTGTCCTAACCTATTGCCAAAAACGCGTTGACGCGCCGGCGCCAAGCAAGCGTGCGTGGCGGGGTTTACGCCGACACGGCCGGCACACCCTGGCCACTGTATAAATTGGAGTAACTTTGGAGCGCCTGACCGTTTACTGACATTGGTTCGGAGACTGGACTTGGCTTTCAATATATCTATATTATTATTCGAGTATGTCGGGAAAACATCGACACTCAGCTGACCATAGTCGTGACCCTTGGTGAGTGCTCGACGTTGGTTCTACGCCCAATTGTAATTTAGCTCAATTATTAGTCCGTACGTTATCCTGAATGATCTTGGCGCTGGCTTCGCTATGGGTGCCATAGGCGGCGCCGTATGGCATGGGGTCAAGGGCGCACGAAACAGCCCTAAGGTTTGCGCTTGCATTTAAAAATATCTTATGAGATGTTAATCCAGAGGCGAATAGGGATACCGACGAGAAGGCGCTTTGACGAGTATCAAAGCTCGTGCCCCAGTTGTTGCTGGAAACCTCGCCGCATGGAGCGGTTTGTTATCCACGTTTAACTGCTTGGCAATTGAGTACCGTCAGAAAGAAGACAGCTGGAATAACGTCCTTGCAGGAGCAGCAACCGGAGGTTGCCTCGCAGTCCGGGGTTAGTTGTGCCGTTGATTCAAGTATCAGTATTTACCTAGAGCTGGGTATATGCGTACAGGGGGTCCACGCGTGGCCTTTGGTTCCGCGTTAGCAGGTGCTGTGGTGATAGGTGTTTTCGAGGGCGTATCAATCTTGCTGAACCGCTCAATGGTTCACGTCAATAGACCGGTTGCTCCACCCAGTGAGTACTTATATAATTACCACCTTCGGCGATATAACTAAAGTACTAAATTGGCACTACAATCTAAGTTCCTCCTACAAGTACTGGAACGTAAGCTACGCATTAGATCATAAAGAGCGCTCAAAATGAATTACACTCTTGGTACGAGTCTATTCCCCGTTTTTGACTTGTAGTGGTATATATGCACTGGTGGACCTGTCCTGTTTTCCTCACGATACTGCAAGAGCCGTTTATGATACAAATACCGCCACTCATTATAGCAGTTGTTGCAATGATGCACGCTCGTCGCGGCTCCAGTCATTCAAGAAGTGGGGGTAAGCAAAATTTGGGTCCCGACGGTTCGCCTTGACCCGTAGGGTTTATAATGCGGTTACAAGTGATCACCGCTACAACCGCTATATTAATCGCAAAACATTAGAAATGTGTCCAATATTCAAACCGGCACTAAGCCCACCTGAATTAAACTGGGGTGGCTCCGGGTGAATCTAGGTACACTATAGTTGTTGAGATGATAAATGAAGCTTGAAGGTATAAATCACATATTTGGATGCATTTATTGTCACATATTGTTCTACCTCGCTTCCTATAATCGCACGAGGATGATCAGTATGTGCTCTCTTTCATTTTTGTCGAACTGTATAGAGTATCTCGGAACGTACCAGATAGTGATGCATGAGCATATACTGGAGCTGGATTTCAGTCAGTGGATACATGACGCATTACGACGTTGACATATGAGCCGTTTGGCATGTAAAGCAAAAAATTAGTCTGCTAAGCGTCACTTATAATCCATTACCCCCAGCTATTTAACTTGCAAATCTCATATAAATGTAGAATATATGCTACGCATACAACGAGTCATCAAGCTTGCCTTGAACCTTCTGTGGGCACGCCACATATCGCATCGATTCGAGGGATCGATTACGGAATTCCGAGCCACGGGTTCGTCCTGAAGGATTGTTGAACCCACAAGAGTGAGCTCCGTCAAGACTGAAATAGCAGGAGGCGCCGCACCAGAACCTAGATGACCGCGTCGGGGTGTTCGGACATTAGTGCGCCTGTCATTGGTCAATCAATGCTCCTTACTTTGATATGACACGAGTTATATTTGCTGCATCCCGTGTTTACTATTCGGTCTGTCGCATATGCGCGATGGCTGCCAAGCCCGGCGGCTATTGTTGACGTCAACTGCGATTTATGTCCGCGCTCATAAATGAAATATTTATAAAGCTAGTGGAAGGGTCAATCCAAACACCTGCCTCGGCATTGTCAACTTGACTACGTGTATAGTACGTAAAGTTTGTTGATTTGAACTTAGACCACTGCCTAAGTATGAGTAGAGTAGGAGGGGTACTTAATATCGGCCAACTGGTGCCTGGGCTGTGTCTCATTGCAGCGTTCGTGGCATTCGTTACGTCTAAGGTGCCTACACATTACAGACAGCATAATCCAGTAACTTTCAAACCCAGTATCTGGCAGTGACACCGGCTGTGTTCGGACACTCCAGATTGGAATTATACGCCGCGCTCCCTAGACGTGTGAAGGGTCTCAGTTAAACCGGAACCCCACAGGTTGAATTACATAGGTTCAGCACAGTCTGTGGGGCAATACATTCCGAAGTGATTTTGGACGAAGAACCAGTTGTTCGGACACACCATAGAATTCCTACAAGGGCTCGTATCCAAGGTCTGGCCCATTTCCGACGAAATAGTTACCTTGGAGCTGGCTGAAAGAGTCTTATATTCTGGTGCGTTGATGCCTTCAGCTGGTGCACCGGCCTCCATCTCTCAGCTTTGGTTACACCGTAAGGACCAGATATACAATAATGCGAGCTTCTAGATTCGTTATATTCCTAGCATTTGTTCGAGAAATACAGGCCCTCTTGAGTCTGTCGTGGCCAGACGACGGAGAGATCGTGTGTAAGTTGGAAACCCTACCATGTATGGGCCTGAAGTAAACCGATACATTCATGGATTCTCTTGACCGCAGCACAGACTACTATAGAGATTGAATTTAGCGGCGGTCTGGTTTGTTTAATTTATTTTTTCGCTTCGTCACCTATGGGAGTACAGACAGTGCTAACAACCACTTAGCGCCCTTATACGATCACTATATTGGGAAACAACGAAAGAGACCCAAGCACCCAGCTTCAGGTCTTTGAGGGCCAGATGGGGGATTCGATCGAATGGTACGTGTTGCTGTCGCTTCTCATCAGGTAGCGGAGATGACTGCTGGTACTCGTAGGGTGGTGAGCGTTCCACGCGGGCTCGTTCAATTCAACTGTACAGACTCAGCCGGGGAAACTGCACTATCTGACTGGCAGACTGTATACGTATGTATTTATCTCGCAATTTTGTTGCATTTGTAGGTCATCTTGCTTATCGCTGACTTGTCATCGACAGCCAGGTCCTACCATAGCCGCCGCGAGCATACTTTCTACGGTGGAGGAATTACATCAAACTCATTGAGGTTTTCTTTGCTGACTAGAGCTGGTTAGGCCTCGGTTCAAGCCGAGCAGGCATCGATTAGCCAGTCCAGTGTTATTGTAAGTTCTAATTCACTTTGTACATGATTGTCCTATGCCTCAAACAAACACAAAATAGGCGTCAATCAGCCAGCAGAGCATTAGCGTAAGCCCCAAGTTGTTGGGCGCATGTTACTCCTGATTCCAAAGAACAAGCAGTCCTTATTTAGTCAGTGGAGTGTTAGCGTAAGTCTAATGCCCACCGAGCACAGGGCGATTGTTGATCTCAGAGCTTGTAATAGGCCGCAGCGGGAGGCACTACCGTCATATATACGGCAATGCCGACAAGGTATTTGATATTGTAAATATGTAGCGTTGTCTTCATTAAGTATCAGCTCTCAGTGCCTCGAACACTGATACTCGGGTTCCGACCACTCCTATTCCGTCCATTGCCTCAGGGGACAATTCTCAACCAACATTCAAACCGTCGACACTTATAGGCGGAGTAAGCATTTTTGTCATTTTATTTTTCTTATCTAGCTCTAATGGGCTGAAAAGATACTCGGAGGCGTTGCGGGGCTAATTCTTCTCGGACTATTGTTATTCTGGAAAATGCGACGCCCGAGGCAGGGTGATCAGAATAATGACCCCCGCATTAGTGTCCACATTGGAAATGGCTGGACTAATCACATGCACCCAGCCAACACCCGCCCCTTTGAAGGAACGAATTAAACTGGCTTTTACACTTGTAGTATCTTTGATAATGAATAGCGAAGTGTATTGTTGTGGAGTCTGGGGTGTAGCGATACGACGACCAAATTTTAAACGCCGATTGCTTGTTGTGGTCACTGCGCCACCAAAGGCAAGCTTCATTATATCTATACCTTTTGGCTCAACTTGATCGTGCTTGCCACCAGTTGTTGCGCTTGTCGCTTCCGTCTTACCCGTTTGGGGATGGATCAGGGCCACTTGCTAAACGTTACGGGGTTTACGTGTCGACTCAAACACTCTTTCTATCGCTCGGGCTCCTTAGACGGTTACAAAAACCAAGCGCGGATGCAAAAAATAGATGGTGAGTTCGAAGTCGTTACTTAGGAGTTTACACGTCGGAACACTCTGATGACAACGCACGCATATACCTGGCCTTAACTTGCTATTAACATCCAACGAGCCCACAGCTTTCTCTCAAGACGAGACACTCGAGAAATCGTTGGTATCAAACACATGCAGCCGTGACGAGTCTAAATTCAACTTTTGATGGGTCCTCCCTTTTAGTCCTCTAAGCGCCGCCTCGAGCTATATAGCTACGGTTCGGGACTCCGTGCGCGCAGCATATATGCTACGCATACAACGGGTCATAGAGTTTATCCCTTGAGTTTTTGTGGGACACGCCACATATCGCATCGATTCGCGGGACTTTTGCGAGATTAACAACGCACATTTGATGTGCCTCATAGCCTGTCCTCTGCGACACCTGTCGCCAGACACGGTCCGGAGCGAACACGCCTAGTGGCTAAAAGGCCCGGTCCTGATAAATTTAGCAATAGTGATACTACTTAAGCAATACTGTCCTAATCCGGTAGGATCTATAACACACTCGAGGCGTGTGTATGATTACTTTCAGACTCGGGCATTACGGGGGCAATAAGCGCAACTCCCTTTGTTCTTTATCGTTCCTTATCACACAGATGACTCTCCCGAATAAACATATACAGACAAACTGTAAAAAAGCCTGTTCCTAGTCTGTCAAAACTCGACAACTCAAATTACGTTTGAATAATCAGTCTAAGCGCCATCCGGGAAAAGAGACACCCGTCGGCCAACTTCCGGTCCCCGAATCCCCTAACAGACCCCGTGCAGCTACTCACCATGAACCTATAAAGAATGGATTAGTAGGTATTCCGAGACAACCAAGAGAACTATAAATACATGGTGGTCGTCGAAGGTGTTCGAGCAGGTCTACCTACCCCTTCGTATTTTTCAGTTTTACCAATGGAGCGATTCGGTGGGCTCCTAGTGCTTTTGTGCGCAGTACTGCAGGGATGAGCGTTGAGCCTTTCGTGGCTGGCGGATGGGGGCATTTTTGGTGAGTTTACTAGACCCACCACCTCCGATGAGCTCTCTCGCTCATGACTCTTCGTGTGTGAAGCGGACACTACGACTCAGATTTCATTCAGCGGGGGTGTGGTTAGTTGAGCGACTTTTCTCATCTTTCGACGTGACTCAAAGAGCTATTATGCTATAGGCGCCTTACACGGTTACTGTGCCGGGTTCAATGCTAAGAATGCGGACAACCAGCTACAGGTCTACACGGATCAAATTGGTGATTCGATTCAATGGTACGTACGAGCACCAGGATTTTCTTAGTTGGCTCGTGAGTTGATTGAATGGGTTTAGGCTGGTGAGCGCCCCGAATGGATACGTTCGATTCAACGTTACAGATGCGGGAGGAGGGATAATTATCTCGATTTAGCAAATTGTCTACGTACGTTTCTTTCTTTTCAACCCCTTCAGAGCAAGCTGAAGATACGCACTAATCGGCGGCGGTTACTCTTGATAGCCAAACGCTATGGTAGCAGTCAGCTCTGTGGGCATAGAGAGTGCAATTTCGACGGTGAGTTAAGCCCAAATTCTCTCATGGGGTCTTAATCTAAGCCGACATCTTCGATCGGGCATCAGCTCAGAGTGCACAAGCATATATCAGCGGATTGAGCACTGGCGTAGGTTTAGGCTATTGTTGAATGAAGGGTCATCTAATTTAAGTATGCTTAATTAGGCGCAATGGGCTACTATGACTGGTACCGCAGGAGCCCGAAGGTATGATCAACGAAACACTTATATCAAGATAAACTGATACCCGTTGGTAGTGTTCTCACCGGTGCTAGCACTCCCACTAGCGTCGCCGACACCACTTCCAAATCCTCAAACAATCTCGGGACGATAGTTGGTGGGGTGAGTTTCCGAATATTCTTACACAAGCTATGAGGCTAACACGCCATTTGAAAGGTATTGGGTGGTGTCGCTGGCTTGCTTGCCATAGCACTGTTTGTCTTTTGGCGGATCCGAAAAAACTATCCCGTGCCCGTAGACGACGGTCTAGCTCATAACCTACGATCCCGCATTCCACACGTCATCCGCCAGTATCTCCCACATCGCAAACTTCGTCGCCTGTGCATCTTGCTCATCCACTTCAGCCCCAACCTATCAGTGGTATGTACGGTGGCTTGCCCGAGCTTAATGGAGGTTCTCATTAAGCTTGAGGAGTTACTCGATGGATTTAGGTGATAATTCTAAAGTCAATATATTTTTGGGACGTAACTTTGTTAGTAGTGGCGTCTGATCGAGGTACAAATTGCAGTCATTTTCATTTATAGATCCGACTCACGCTCTGGACGGGACCGGCTCATGTTGTCTCTAGGCGAGAGATAAAGAGTATATAGCTATGGCAAATACAAATCGAGCTCGTACATCATCTAGTCTAGCGTGTGCGGTGCTAGTGGGGGAACTCAAAGCCGCCGGAGGCGGCTCGAGCTGATTGGCCGTGCCTCCCGGCCTGCGAACGCGAGGATCGCAGGGCTGGGTGTGGCACTAGACTAGATGTGTGTGCAAGCGTACGAAAAGGACGCGTAGCAAGGGTGGGTATGGCGGGAACAAAAAATATCTCTCGCCCACGCGCGAGCCTCGCGTCGCCGTAGACCTCGTGGTGGTCGCCGTGAGGCCGAGCGCGTATGTCACGTGCTCGCCGGCCCTATATTGCGCGCGAGTAGGCCAAGTGCTTCCTCCGCAGGCTGCGTCCCACTGGTCCCCTTTTGAGGCCTCATTTGGCACTTGCCGTAACCCAGAACGGCGCCAGTTTCTCAGAATAAGTATTCCATTGAATTTTTTGCTAGTTTTTTGACCAATAGATACAATCTTTCCCGACCTAAACATCGCGTGTCTCTTAGCATTTTTGAGTCATCCAAAGTACAGATGCTTTAAAGCTGATTCAGCTGATTTATTTCGGGGACATCGTTTTGTCACTATTATGGTACCTGAACGAAGTGCAAATTCCAGTCATGTTCATTTAGAGACCGCATGTTGAAGCCAGATCTGGCGTTTGTCACCGGTTAAACTAGGGCCGGCTCCCTCCTGTTAGCTCCCCTGGCCGACTCCAATAAAATACTAGAGTGGGCTGAAGTGTTATGATACACCCGAGCACCGACTGATTATTGATCTTAGAGCGTTAATAGGCCACAGCGGGAGCCATTACCGTCATATACACGGCCAGGCCAACAAGGTACATGACACTGCAAATATGTAGCATCGCCTTCATTAAATATTGTCTCCCAGCGTTTCGTACGTTGCTCCGACCACCAGTACCCCTATTCCGACCATTCAAATAACACTTACGTTTTCAGTTCGACAATATCCCCTGTGCCCCTTTGCTCGTCGTACAAGCGTAACAGCCTCGAAGAAGCCCACTATGCTGACTGGAGAGTTGAGCTTCCATTCCACATAGATCGATCCAATGACTTCGGCGAAGTCATGGACGAGCTCCTCATAACCAAACATATCCTGCACGAGGATACTTCTCGGAGATATATACCTTAGACTGGAAGCTTGGGACTCTGTTAAACTAAATGCAATATCCCACTGCATCATGCGCCTTCACCTTCTTTACGTCTGACAGCTTGATACTTCTCCACTCCGACCCCGTGCGAGATGGCCTAACCGTGAAGCATTCGGTCTATGTCATCATCCGCAGCCCTTTCAGCGCCAAAAGCAATGTCAAAATACCCTACAACACACCCGGGTACGAGACTATGACTTCACTTTTTGAATTCGCATTTCCCATATTCCCTCGGAACTTATCAATACACTTCCGCATGCGGGCTGAACCTACCATTGATTTAAGCGCCGCTTATAATCCATCACCTTAAGCTACTTACATGCCAACCTCATAAACGCAGCATATATGCTACGCATACAACGAGTGACCAAGCCTTCCTTTGAGCTCATGTGGGACACGCCACATATCGCATCGATTCGCAGGATTGATAAGCATATTCAATTAGCTTCACAGCCTGTCGCCCGTCACATCTGTTGCCAATCATAGTACAGAACGAATACAACCAGTAGCTGAAAACACTAAAGCCCGTGCCCCGGTTGTTGCTGGTGGCTTTGCTGCACGGCGCAGTTTGCTATCTGTACTTACCTACCTGGCAGGCCGCAATAGCGTACTTGCAGAAGCAGCCACCGGAGCGCCGATGGAAATAGACCTGCCACCCCACCCAGCGCATATACAAAACCTTAACTCTATCAGTGATATATCTGAATGTAGTACTAATTTGGTGCTACAGTCGAAGTTCCTCTCACCAGTAATAGAGCATGGGCTACTTACCGGATTGTAAAAGGCTTGAAATAGAATGCGGTTTGAATGTAGGGTTGTTCTATGTTCTCCGTTCTCCGTTCTTATCTTGGATTGTGTATGCGCCGGTGGACCCAATCCTGCTTTCGTTGCAATGTTTTTGTCCCTATATGAACCATAAATACCGTCCCTTGCGATATAGAGTAACATGGATAACTATCTCAATGTTTAGTATAGAATCCCGAGTCGGAAGTTCGTCCCGAAGGTGTTGGTGAACCCACAAGTGTGAGCACTGTCAGAACTGACATAGCAGGAGGTGCCACGCCAGAACCCAAATAACTGTGTCAAGGGTTTCAGATAGCAGTGCGCTTGTCATTGGCTAATCAATGCTCCTTACATTGGTGTGCCACGAGCTATATTTGCCGCACTCCGCGTTTACTATTTAACCTGCCGTACATATGAGCGATGGCTGTCAAGCCCAGCGTCTGTTATTGACGTCAGCCGTGCTTGGATGTCGCAGTTTGGAAGGTTCTATTGTGACCTTTAGACATAAGTCTGGACTGGGGCCATAGGTTGAATAGCAAAACTTTACCGAAGACCTCGTGAGTGATGATGCACAGTACAATGTAACCTTGGAGCAGAAACTACGTGTTGGGGGCTAAGAAATGACTACATGCGCGTCATATACCAAAAAGCATCGGCGGGCTGTAAAATACAAGCTCCGTCTCTGCTCCGGATAAATTAAATTAGCTGAACTGACCGAGGGCTACCAAGGGACTATACGATTATTCTTCAGCTAGTAGCCCTACTTCATTCAGCCCACTTGGCTTCCAGTACAAAGTTCCAGGTGTACAGCAATGGCACGAATGATAACCCTCATAACATTTCTACTCTTAGCTATACAAGTGTGGACTTTGAGTCTTTCTTGGTCGGCGGATAAAGGAATTGCTTGTAAGTTGTCACATGGGTAGCTCAGTGGCCCGACGCACGCCAATCTGACTCTTGATTCTAATAGTTCGTAGCACTGTACTTATCTCATTCAGCGGTGGTGTTGTTTGTCCTCTTTCGTATTTGGCTGCCTATGCCACGTCTGAACTAACTGTTGTTTAGGCACCTTACTCACTCACTATTTGGGAGTTTGACGGAAGCGACCTGGGCGTTCAGCTTCAAGTATTTGATGGTCAGATGGGGGATTCAGTCGAATGGTACGCCTTCCGATTACCCCTTAGGGAGGGTAGAGCTGAACGTAGGCGCTTGTAGGGTTGTATCCATCTCCAGCGGGTTTGTCCGATTCAACTGTACAGATTCGAGCGGGGAAACTGTTTTATCAGACTGGCAGGCAGTTTTTGTGAGTATTGGTCTCATTGTTGAAATCTTTTTGTGAGTCGTTTTGGTCGGTGCTGATTCATGACTCATAGCCAGATCCCATGGTAGCCGTCAGTAGCCTGAGCTTGGCAAGTAGTCTGAGCTCGGCAAGCATACTTTCTACCGTAGGAATATTGCCCCAAGGTTGAGACTTGCTTTGCTGACTAGAATTATATCTAGGCTTCGGTACAATCAGTGCAAGAATCAATCAGTCAGTTAAGCATTAGCGTAGGTCTGAATTTCTTGAAACAACAAATTTTAACCTACGCACATTCACCAGACACAAGCAACGACTGTTAGCGTCGCTCTATCGCGGAGGTATCCAACATCTATTTTTGGTCGTCACTCACCTAGTAGCTAACTTGTTTACAGTACTTTGACAGTCACTCATTCACATACGACCACTTCCGAGGGTATCTCTCCTACGCCCACTACCGACTCTGGGGATGGAGACTCAGGATCGGGCGTAGGATTAGGAGCAATATGGATTGTGAGTTTGAGACTTTGTGTTTTGGTACTGGGTTAATAATCAGCATGAAAAGATTATAATGATTGCCGTAGCGATAGGTTTTGGGGTTATGCTCTGTTCTAAATGTAACGAATGAGCATGTGTCTGAATGTGTACAATAGCGATTTTATGGCTGCCCTCACAAATGAATCGTTTATAAAGCTAGTGGAAGGGTCGATCCAAACACCTACCTCAGCATTGCCAGCTTGGCTATGTATATGTAAAGTTAATTGGAACCAAAGCGCTGCATAAGTATTATTAGAGTAGGGAGACACTTAACATCAGCCGATTGGTGATTGGACCGTGTCTTATCGCGGCGTATGTGGCATTTTTTACCTCGGGGGTGCCTACACACCACAGACAGCATATGACTAGTAGCCGTCAAACCCAGTGTCTAGCAGTGACACTAACTATGTTCAGTCACTTCAGATTGAAATGATACGCCATGCTCTCGAGGCGTGTATAGGGTCTCGGTTAAACTGGAACCCCAGAGGTTATATTACACAGGTTGTGCACATTCCGTGGGGCAACGCATTTCACAAGTGACCTTAGACGGAGAACCAGCTTTTCGGAGACATCAGAGAATTCCCTATATGGGCTAGTATCCAAGGTCTGGTCCATTTCTACAAAATAGCCCCGTTGGAGCTGGCTGAAAGTGACTTATATTATGGTGCGTTGATGCCCTCAGTTGACGCACTAACCTCCATCTCTCTGCTTTGGTTATACTGCGAGGACCGGGCATACAACAATGCAAGCGCCTGGATTTATTATGCTGCTGTGCTTTGTTCTGGAAATACAAGCTCTCTTGAGTCTGTCGTGGCCGGCGGATGGAGGAATCGTTTGTAAGTCGGAAACCCTACCATTTATGAACCTTATTCAAACCGACAATTTCTTGAATTCTCTTGACCGTAGCATATACTAGCATAGAGATTGGGTTCAGTGGCGGTTTGGTTTGTTTGATTTTTTTGTTTCCCCATCCATAGGGGTAAAAACAGTGCTAACAATCATCTAGTCCCCTTATACAATTACTGTGTTAGGAGCCAACGGAAGTAGCCCAACTACTCAGCTTCAGGTATTTGAGAACCAGACAGGAAATTCAGTTGAATGGTACGTGCTACTATCGCTTCTCATCGGGTAGTAGAGATGACACCTTGGTCTTGTAGGGTTGTGAGCGTTCCAAGCGGACTTATTCAATTCAATTGTACAGACTCAGGTGGAGAAATCGCGCTATCTGGCTGGCAGACTGTATACGTATGTATCTATCTTATAATTTTATCGCATTTACAGGCCATATTGTTTATCGCTGACTTGCTATCGCCAGCCAGTTCCTATGATAGCCATCAGCAGTCTAAGCTTGGCGAGCATACTTTCTACGGTGGAGGAGTTATATCAAGCTTATTGAAGTTCCTGCGCTGACTAGGGCCGATTAGGCCTCCGTTCAAGCCGAGCAGGCATCGATTAGCCAGGCCAGTGTTGTAAGTTTCAATTCCCTTTGTACATGGTCGTCACAAGCCTCAAAAAAAAATACAAAATAGGCCTCAGTCAGTCAGAAGAGCGTCAGGGTAAGTTCGAGTTGTTGAGCGCATGTTGCTCCTGAATCCGAGAAGTGAGCAGTCCCTACTTAGTCAGTGGAGCGTTAGCGTAAGTCTAGTTTATACTCAGCACGGAGTGATTATTGATCTTAGAGCATCTAATAGGCTACAGCGGGAGACATTACTGTCACATATACGGCAAGGCCGACAAGGTACTGCATATCGTAAATGTGTAACGTCACCCTCATTAAATATCGGCACCAGCGCTTCGTACGTTGCTCCGACCACTAGTACTCCTATTCCGACCATCGTCTCCAAGGACAATTCTCAATCAGTAGTCAAACCATCGTCACTTATAGGCGGAGTAAGCTTTTTGTCACCCTGTTTTTATTTAGTACTAACAAGTTGGAAAGATACTTGGAGGTGTTGCAGGGCTACTTATTCTCGGGTTACTGGTATTCCGAAGAATGCAACGTCGAGGGCAGAATGTTCAGAATAACGACCCCCACATTCGTGTCAACGTTGCGAATGGCGGCATTAACCACATGCACGCAGCCGGCCGCTCTCCTAGAATGGATTAAAACGGATTTTACTATTGTAGTATCGGTGGTTATGGGCAGCAAAACGCATTGCCGCGGAGTCTGAGGCGTAGCGGTATGACGACCAAATTATATACGCTAATTGCTTGTTGTAGTCACTGCGCCTCGGAGGGCAAACTTCATTATATTTACACTTCTCTGGATCAGCTAAATGTGCTTGCCACCAGTTGTTGCGTACGTTGCTTCCGTCTTACACGTTAAGCGACGAATCAGCTCCACCTGTCAAACGTTGTGAGGTTTGCGCGTCGCTTGAGAACTCTGCTTCTATTGCTCGGAATTAGCACGGACACAAATATATATGGTAAATTTGGAATCGCCATGAGTTTACGCGTCGGAGTACATCAGGTTATTATCCCACGGGTACCTTGTCTATACTCCAATAGCAACGCATATACCTTGCCCCAACTAGTTATTATTCCCGTTAGCTCTCTTACGTATTCCTCTGGCTTGCTCTCGTACGCTCTCCCCGTTTGCTTTTTGTGTACCAGTGGTGGCTTAGCGCCAATCGTATCTGCATGTCTCGTTTCTTCTCTTCTCTCTCTCGTCTGACTGTCACGTGTTTTCTGCCTTGCCTAGATAGTGTCGCGACATAGGGCGCAGCCCCAAAGCGACCAAAATACAATAGATTCAAAAAAAAAAAAAAACTAGCTATTAACACCCAGCAAGCCCATGGCTTTCTCTTGAGACGAGACACCGTATCAAACATACGTAGCTGTGACGAGTCTGACTTATCCCTGATGGGATTACCCTTTCAGCCCGTTAAGCGCCGTCTCAAGCAATGTGACCACGGACTCCGTGCACGCGGCATATATGCCACGCATACACCGAGTCACCAAGATTGTCTTCCAAGCTGTTGTGGGACACGCCACATATCGCATCGATCTGCGGGATTCATAAGGCATACTCAATCCGCTCCGCAACCTGTCCTCTGTTCTTATCTGGCTGGCCCCAGCCCAGAACGAACACGGTTGGTGGCTGAAATGCCTAATCTTTATAAATTTAGCAACACTGACACAGTGGATGCTATGCCGGACTCGTCTGGTAGGGTCTACAACACGTTCCAGGTGTTCGAATGATTGATTCCAGACCCGGGCATTTCGGGGATAATACAAGAAGGCATAGGGCGCAATCTCCTGTGTTCTTTTTGTCGATCTTACTGGGTAGTAGGTCCTTCCGAATACTTGGGCCGTCACAAGGTAAACCATGAAGAGTCCGTCAAACCCCGACGACTAAAAATACTTTTGAATGCTGTAATTAATTTACACGCCACCCGGTGGGAAAAACCCCTCTCGGTCAACTTCCGATACCCGATCTCCGAGATCCAATTCAACCTGTGCAGCCGGCCGGTACGGTCTGGTGTACATTTTAAGAAGCATGAGAGAAGTACAAAATCATGCTGGCCATCGATTGAGTCTTAGCTAGCCTCTCTACCCCCTCCCTTCCTATCTCTGTGTGCTGATGATGAAGCGATTCGGTGGGCTCTTGGTGTTGTTGTGTGTGGTGGTGCAAGGATGGGCGTTGAGTCTTTCGTGGCCGGGGGATGGACAAATTGTTGGTGAGTTGGATAGTCCTGTCTACTACGAGGGGGGTACGAATGCTCACTGTCTTCGTGTGTAAAGCGGGCACTACGATTCAAATTTCGTTCAGCGGCGGTGTGGTTCGTCAAACAATCTTTCTCAATTACCCTTGCGGCTTAAATTGATGCTTGACTATAGGCACCTTATACGCTGACTGTCTTGGGGTTCAATGCTACGAACGCGGATAATCAGTTACAGGTTTTTAGCGGCGTAATGGGCGAATCGGTTCAATGGTACGAACCCTATTTTTATTACATTTGATCGTGGGGTTGATTGGCCGGGTGTAGGCTCGTGGGCGTTCCGGATGGGTATGTTCGATTTAATGTTTCGGATGCGGGAGGAGGGTCGATTATCTCGTATTGGCAAAACGTCTACGTGCGTTTCTTTCTTTTTTATTCCTTTCGAACGAGCTAAAGATGTGGTGGGTTATAATTGGTAGCCAAATGCTATGGTGGCAGTTAGCTCTTTGAGCATAGCGAGCACACTATCGACGGTGAGTCAAATGCCTGCTTTCTGGGCCAGAGGTGTAAACTAAATCATTTTATTCAATTAGGCCTCGGCTCAAAGCGCGCAAGCATATATCAGTCGACTGAGCACAAGTGTAAGATCCAGCTATCGTCGAGTGAAATGTTATCAAATTTAATTATGTTTAATTAGGCACAATGGGCTACTGTGACCGGGACCGCAGGATCTCAAAGGTATAGTCATCAATAGCGCTTTTTGTTATTTAGAAATAAATTAATATACGCGAGTAGTGCTCCTACTGGTCCCGCTAACACTACTCCCAAGTCGTCAAACAACCTCGGAGCAATCGTTGGTGGTGTGAGTCTTTGACTGCTCTTTCAGCTCGCTAAGCTAACGCGCTACTTGAAAGGTATTGGGCGGTGTCGCTGGCTTGCTCGCCATAGCGTTATTTATCTTTTGGAGGATCCGACGGCGTTATCCCGTGCCCACAGATGACGGTGCAACTCAGTGGAATGGTTCTCAGGACAAAGCGTCTACGAACCCACATACTCAGTACACACCTACGTTCACACCATACCAGCCGGTGCCGACCGCATCGCAAACTTCGTCGCCTGTGCATGCCACTCATCAGCCACAGCCTCAACCTATGGGCGGCATGTACGGCGGCTTGCCCGAGATTCACGGGAACGCGCGTTAAGCCTTCGGGGCCGCTCGGACGATTTAGGTTTTGATTCTGGGGTTAATTTTTTTGGGGTTTACGGTATCAATGTTGGCGGTGCCTTGATCGAGGTACAAATTCCAGTCATGTTCATTTAGAGCTGCGCTTTGAGCCATATTTGACGTTTGTCACCGGACAACTTAGTGCCGGTTCACTCTTGACTGCGCCCCTGGCCGAGTTCAATGTAGTTCTAGGGTAGGCCGAAGCTAGGCCGAAGTGTTGTAATACACAGCACTTTATATTTGGGGCATGTTCGCCGGCGTTTGTGAGATAACCCTGTTCGGAGGTTCTATTTGGCTTGGCGCACGCAACTCGGTCGAGCCACGTGCTGACGTCATCTGGAGCGCCCGCCAAGGTACAAAAACATGAGGATAGCACGCCCAGGACCTCCAAGACTACGCCAAGCGTCGGATCCCCCAGCATGTCTGCTATGGAGAAGTCTCCGTCTTCAAACTCAGCGACGGCCACTGCCATTGAGCCCATATCCTCGCGGCCTGGCATCACGTCGCGGAGCAATACCCGGGTCCCGGATGCTGAGTCCGGTGCGGGCAACGACAGCGCCAGCGCATCCCACAGCGCTAACGAACATCACCACCACCTTCACTTTGACGGTGTTGATAATACGAAACGATTCTGGCGGAGGCTCAAGGGTGAAGGCAGGAAAGTGCCAGGTTGGGGCGAGTCGGCTAAGAATACATTCACCCACTCATGTGAGTCCAAGCGCCAAGACGGAGGCATATCACGAGCTCGACGGGGTTTGTTAATGTGATTTATTCTATTTAGGGCTGAACATCTTCCTCTTGGTCGTTCCTTTCGCATGGGCGGCGCACTGGGCACATTGGAACTATGCTGTTGTCTTCTCCTGTGAGTTGGTAAATCTGGCACCTAGTGTGACGTGTTAACCCTCATGAACACAGTGTCTTTCATTGCCATTATACCTTTGGAGAAGATATCGGATTTCGGCGGTGAACAGATGTCTCTCTATTTGGGAGCAGTGAGTAACTTACGCCGTTACTCGTTACTATGTATTGACGCCCTTTGTAGTCTCTTGGAGATTTCCTCGTCATCACTCTAGACAAGTACGCCCCTTCGCCCTACTCTTGATATGATCAGTATCGACTCATGTTTCCCGGATAAAGTGTGGTCGAAGCAACCCTGGCGATCATCTTGCTCACCCATTGCGAGCTCAAATTGCTCCAAAGCACGATCATTGGTTCGTAGAACTTTAGGTCTCAGGCCTATGTTTTGCTCACAATTATACAGGCGTCGTATTGCTTCACTTGCTCTTGGTCCCCGGCATGGCTTTCCTAACCGGAGGAGCTCAGATCTGGGAACAACACCTCAAGCCCCACCCAACCCAATTGAATCACTCTCTGCTCACTTTCGGGTTGGTCTCTCATTTTGCTTCCCAAAATGTTTACTTATTATATATATTCTTTCGTAGTGTGCTGTCGCTCCTACTTCCAGCTGCGTTCTTCGCTTCCCTAGCCGACTCGCTTCCTAGCGGATCTGGAGGTTCGACGGCCGCTGCTGCTGCACGTATCCTAGCTTCAGCAGAAGGAGAGGAGAAAGACCTAGCTATCCGGGAGGCTCTGCTCCGTGCCGTCGAAACCGTTGCCGTCTCGGATGCCACCCGAGGCACGTTCCTCAAATTCAGCCGCGGCCTCGCCATCCTCCTGCTCATCGCGTAAGTTCATCCCATCCTCACATCCCAACAACATCTTACACCGTTGGTTATTTAGCTACGTCGGCTCCCGCATCTACCTGCACAACCCTCCGGGCGACCACAACGCCCTCGCCCCCCTCCCCAACGCCCCCGCCGCCGAAAAACACCACGAAGCCGCCCTAGCCCAGGAAGAACCCCTCATCAACCCCTGGTTCGGGATCGTCCTCCTCATCATCTCCGTCGCCCTCATCGCAGTCACAGCCGAATGGCTCGTCTCCAGTATCGAACAAGTCCGCGACCGGGGCACCATCAGCGCCGAGTGGTTTGGCTTAATTTTATTGCCGTTGTTGAGTTACGCTGCGGACGGACTGATCGCGGTGTTGTATTTCGTGGAGAAGGTGTTGTTGTTAAAGCCGGAGAGTCCGGACGAGCTTGCGAAAGCACGGAGTATTGATTTGAGTATTCAGTTTGTGTTGTTTTGGATGCCTGTTGTTGTGTTGCTTGGGTGGTGGACGCATCGGCCGATGTCTGTGTTGTTTGGTGAGCCCTCCCTCCTTTGAGTTTTGATTGGGTAGGTGAGAGGGTGCTGATTGGGGTTGGGTTGGGTGTAGATTTGTGGGAAGTGGCGACTGTGATTGGGGCGTGTTTCCTTGTGAACTATGTTACGGCCGATGCGAAGACGAATTGGGTGGAAGGCATGGTGATGGTGCTCTTCTATGTTATGATCGTAAGTCTCCCTCCCCCCTTTCTTCTCCCACCTTCTAACCTAACTGTTCCTCCCCACCTCGTAGGCACTCGTCGCGTGGTTCTACGACGGCCAACCCCAAGTACACGAAATGCTCCGCTGCATGACTATCACCGAGACCCTGCAGGAAGTCGCTACTGCTGTGGCCTCTGGCGGAGAAGCTGCTGTGCACGCGGCGTAAAACCCTTGCTGTTAGATGGACGATATGATGCTTTTTTTAACGATTCTTTTGCTTTTTGTATATCGTAGCTAGGTGCAGTTTGAGAATGTTGGTTTAGTTGTTGTTTAATATACCACGAAGCTGTCGCTCCAAACTTGGTTCGTTGACTTAGGATAAATAGATGCACACATTGGGGGTCGGCAACTAGGGACCTGCATGGTAGAACCGGGACGCCTCGCGGCGAGTTCCGTGGCTGGAGCGTGGAGACGGTTCTACCGGGAGTAATTTGATATACTCCGTACGGTACACGGCTGTGCGGAACGGATTGGTGGAAACCGGAAACCCTCCACGGAGTGAGAAATATGAGTCATACCACCATACCAAGGATATAATTTAAGTTTAGCGACGGGATGGATGAGTAAGACTCATCGGTGGTAAGGTGCCGGTGATGACTAACCTCTCTACGGCCCTCCACGAGATTCCGTGAGCCTTTCCGTGGCGAAGCATCCCATACGGGCTATTTCAATATCGCTACCGGCGACACCGTTCTCATACCGCGCTTAGTCCACGGTAAAAGCCACGGAACTACCGGTTTTCCGCGATCCATGCAGGTCCCTACGTTTATTACATCATACAAAAATGGACCTCGTCAACCACGTGACCCGCGCAATAACTTCAAGCCGACGATGGTGAGTCAATTATAATATACTAGCAAGGCAATAAAGCTTACTGTGTACGCTGGACGGCCCAAGGTTATTTGAGAATTAGAAAGCTGTACGCACCCTCCCACCCCATCTACCCGGAACGACCATGTATCAGCCCCTGTGACTTCTTTTGCAACGATCCTGGTTCCTCTCCTAGCTCATCACAAGGGAAATCTACTGACTGGGCACTCATGGATGTTAACTCCGAGCTCGCGTCCCTTAATATTGAAGATAATCCCCTTCGAAGCGCACACACCGCGCTACAAAGCGTCCGAAATCCACCCACGACTCCGGCTCCTATCAACACCTTGCCACCAGAGCTTCTCGTCCGCATTTATGGATATCTAAACCCGCGTTGTTTTTCAGTGTGGAATCGAAACCCCCTCGCACTTCGGAGACAATACTACCCCGAGACATTACTGGTTGTCTGCAGGAGCTGGCGGCAGCTTATCATGTCAACGCCTGCGCTCTGGCAATACGTCGACATTGACACAGACTCTCCGAGGTGTCACGAAGGATACTGTCTTGCTAGATTGCGTTGCAAATACGCGAAAAGGGTCTCGCTCCGGATACGCGTTAGATCCTCTCTACCACGTAGCGAGCAAGCGGTGCCTATGCTGGAAGGGTTTCTAACCCAACACGCTAATCAAATCTCAATACTAGACATGGAGGTGCATAAGTCCTCGGAAGCGGTGCTGAACTCTGCGCTTTCGATCCTCGTCAAACACGCATCAACTAATTTATTTCAGGGTCTTTTGATCAATAATACCACCTCCAGGCAGTATGACATACAGGATCTCATACAAAGCGAATCAATGACACCTCGGGATCGCGAACTCATCCTAGCCCGCTTGGATTTGCTACTCGGTAACCTGAGAGTTCTCCACACATCGGGAGTCTTTGTCAACTGGCGCGGTCCAGCGTTTCGAGGCTTAGTAGATTTGAAGCTACAATTCTTGGACAATGTCTTCTCGCCGACTGTATCGGATATTACCGTAGCTCTCTCCTCAAGTCCCAGGCTGCGACATCTGACCCTTGACGATGTAAACATTGATTCCCCCGAAGGGACAATCATTATTCCTATCCCCCTCGAGTACCTTGAAACCTTGGACGTAGCTAATTTAGACTCCCACAGTGTCGCACTTATACTGTCCTTGGTATCCACTGGAACGATGAACCTAGATCTCTTCCTACCACTGGTCAAGAACTCGAAAGTACTGAGTAAAATCCGAGATTTTTATGGTCGTTCTCGCATTACAACGCTGCGTATCATGGCGCGACTACGCTATAACTGGGAGTACCTACTTGATGGCTCCCAACCCTGGCTACAACTCCAATATCTCCCGTATCTACGCGAACTTTGGCTCCTTCATGGCATGTCGAAAGTCGGGAGGAACCAGGATGAGAAATATCCCCTCCCCGAATCGTCAGGTGTTTATCCGAAGATATCTACGCTTTACCTTCATGGTTGCGCTTTGAGGCTCCAACCTCTTCAAAGAATCATCCACTTGTTCTCTATCAACGCCATCCGAGTCGCGGAATGCATTCAGGCAGATGGGCCACTAGAATCGCACGGCGAGCTCGAGGACATTGAATGGTTGTCGGCTCTAGTTCCAGATGCTCAGCGTTTTTGTTATCTTGACGATCGTTTGCTGTCATGAATTCGGTAAGGCCTTTTGTGGATGCGACGCGAGTTTAACTTATATGCTACGCCACAGACAACGTCCGTTGTCACTGTTCCTTCGTTGCCCGAGGATTTTTGAACTCTCTGCTGTAGTACCGTCATTTTTGATTATGTTCTCTGTTCTTCGCCCTCCGTTCCTGCCCTCCTTTCGATCCTACCTCTTAAGGCGCCTTGCCTAGCCGTCTAAATATAGTAACTCCCCCCTTGTCACATGTCACAGTAAGGGTTTTAATACAATTTATCTCCTCGATACTAACCTCCCTTCAGTACCGGACGAAGGCGATGCAGACATCCCACTCTCACTAGTGTCCTTCCCGTACCATGGCTCCCTCTCATGGCCAAACACTTGCTAACTACATAGAAGGACATCGCTCAGACCAAGTAGATCTGGCGACACAGGCATACTTATCCCAAGGAGACGCTGCACCAGCCACCGTTCCCGTCATGATGCGACAAACTTTCAGCTCTCACACGCTTAGACCCACTTCTACGCTCGATGAAACTCTCGCTCAACAGATACGAACGACGGTCGGGTGTTCAAATCCCTGACGCGAGGTCACATCAGCTTCAGGCTCAACCGCGCACCGAGCTCTGACGAGGATCCCAGCCCTGGTCCACCGCATATCCGAGCATCAACGGGGCAGAGCGCAGACGTCCGAACGAAGCCACGCCGCTTACCCTGACGCCCCAGTCCCCAACGAGCCGGAATTGCTACGCGACATATTTCAACTATCTAGAGTGACGCAAGTCACGTATGCCGAGTGGGTTTCCGAGGTCATAAGGTTAAAATTAAGCATGGTTTTGGTCTCCACCGAATGTATTCTCGGTTTCCGGTGCGACGTAATAACGATAAACGATCGGGGTTCGTATGCCCCTGTTTAAGTTTTATACAGAGCGTTTGGTGAAGGCATTTATTACATCATACAAAAATAGATCATACTCAACCACGTGAGCTACTCAATCACTTTGGCTTCCTTTGGTAAAATTGCGCAGGTTATCATAACAATGGTAAGTCGACTGTGATGTACCAACAAAAATTATGCTTATACTTTGGATAGCCCACTACCCATACAAGCTTGTTTGAGAAGTGGAAAGCTACCCGTATCCTCTTATCCTCTTCCATCCGAAACTATATCGACGCTTGCGACTCACTTCGCAACGGACTTTATTTCTCTTCAATGTCCTCACAAATGAAACCTGTTGACTGGACACTCATGGACATGGACTCGGAGCTGGCGTTACTAGAGTTTGAAGAAAATCGTCTCCGAAGCGCACGCACTACTCTACGAGCCGTCCGAAATCAATCGACTGCTCTAGTTCCTATCAATATCTTACCCTCAGAGCTGCTTATTCGCGTTTTCCGGTATTTAGACCCGAGCTCTATAGCAGTGCCAAGTCGAGGGTCTCCCGCACACAGCACACAACTGTATCCCGAAACACTGCTGGCTGTCTGCAGCAGCTGGCGCCAACTTGTCATATCTACACCTGTGCTCTGGCAATATGTCGACATTGTCGCGGACTCTGTGATGTGCCGCGAAGTATACCGTCATGCCAAGCTACGGTGCAAATATGCGAAAAGCGTTCCGCTCCAGATACGCATTACGACCCCAACTTATGCGCCTCTCCGTGAGGAAGCGGTGCCTATGCTGGAAGATTTTATGACTCAATACGCTGATCAGCTCTACACCCTGGACTTGGAGGTTCACAGTTTCTCGGAACCGGTGCTAAGCTCTGTGCTTTTAACTTGGGTCAAACATGCGTCAACTAGTTTATTTAGGGGACTCTCAATCGCTAATAGCACCTCCAGGCAGTACGACATACGAGATCTAATTCAAAAAGAATCATTGGCTCTAGATCGCGAATCCAACCTAGCACGCTTGGATTTGCTGCTTGAGAAACTGCGGGTGCTCTGCACAGAGGGTGCCTTTTTCGACTGGCATGGCCCAGCTTTTCGAGGCTTAGTAGACTTAAAGCTACAGTTCCTGGATAATAGCTTTTCTCCGACTATAGAAGATCTTACCGCAGTTCTGACCTCTAGTCCGGGGCTGCGACACTTAACTTTTGACGATGTAGATATTAGTTCCCCCGAAGGGGCAACGATTGACCCTATCCGCCTCGAATACCTTGAGAGCTTGGACGTATCAGGCCAGACCTCCCACAATGTAGCGCTGATACTGTCTTTAATATCTGCGGGAACGACAGACTTAGATCTTTTCCTACCATTAATCAAAAATCCAAAAATACTAAGCAAAATCTGGAACTTTTGTAGTCGCTCTCGCATCACAGGTCTGCGTATTATGGCAGATATATGCTACGAGTGGGAGCACCTCCTTGACGGCTCCCAACCCTGGCTACAATTCCAGTACCTGCCACACCTTCGTAAACTTGGCCTCTTTCATGGCATCTCGGAAGCTGAAGAGGATAACGATGATAAATTTCCCCTCCTTGAACCATCGGGTGTTTATCCGAGTCTATCTATGCTTTATCTTCACGGCTGCGCTTTGAAGGCTCAATCTCTACAAAACGTCATCAAGTTGTGCTCTATCAAAGCCATTCGAGTCGCAGGATGCTTTCGGGCAGACGGACCACTCGATTCGCACAGCGAGCTAGACGACCTTGATTGGATTTCAGCCCTAATTCCGGATACTCAGAGTTTCAGTTATCGTCATAGCCGTCTGGTTGCATAGATTTAGGTTAGAGCTTTTTTGGTGCGACGTGCATTTAACTTATATGCGAACCCATAGGCCCCAAGCGGTACCAAATAACGCACGCACTCCGCCTCTGCTGCGAATTTCTCGCCCTGTCGAAACTTCCCAACCACATATAACTTTATCTACAAAATCTACAAAAACTATGAGTCATTCTTAACTCGACGAACTTGCGACGCCTTGTGGGCCCTTGTTATAGTGACGAGCCAATTGAAATCTCCCCTGAAGTGCTGGCACTTGGCGAGAGCTTAGCGTTCTCGATTGCAAGGTGGCTCCTGACTTTCTTCACGACATGATACCTTTGTGAATCAACTAAGACTAGTATTGAAATGAGACCGAGAGGGCAAGCCCAACCAACCATACTCGCAGTAGCGAAGATCTACAGTGAGCATGGGACCTCGCCGGAATATTATATCGATATGCTAATCAGTATTGTCCATCGTCGGCTTGCTGCAATTATGAAAACGTAGAGACCTCTAGGCAGCCACGCAATAGATTTCGTACTCTTATGATCTGGGTCTTGGCAAAGATAAACAGCTCCTCTCAGTCCTGGCAAAATACCCGGTTTGAAATATATTCGGAACCGCCCGAAGAAACTCACCGCTGGTCGTTCCTGTGGCGCCGAGCGAATGTAGATAAAGTCTTGGTAAAGATTGCACTAGTCGATTACACGCCCCAGCATGACCTACTCTGAGCAAGACCATTTACCATGGACCGCATTCTTCCTCTCATTATCTAGTTTCCTTCGCATCTACCTTGGAACCCTCCTAGCGCCAATATATCCCAGATTGCACATACCGCCTACCGATCTTTATGGAAAAGTCGCAATCGTAACAGGTGCCAACACTGGCATTGGGTATGAAATCGCACGTGCTCTGGCAGGCAGGGGCGCTCGAGTAGTGATGGCATGTCGCAACGCACGCAAGGGTGAAATTGCAAGGGATAAGATCATCGAGGACACTGGGAACGATGCCGTGGAGGTCGAGATCTTAGACTGCGCTAGCTTTGCGAGCGTGACACAATTTCTCGAGAGATGGGAGAAGAGAGAATCGAAAAAAGTTGATATATTGATGAACAATGCAGGTAAGCATGTTATATTGGTCAATGTACGTAACTAATCGTCTTCTAGGTGCTATGTTAGACGTAATGGCCGTCACGGCTGACGGATTTGAGCAAATGTATCAAAGCAATTATTTGGCTCATGTCTTACTCACCCACACACTACTGAATCGACGTCACTTCGCATCCAACGCACGCATAGTATCGGTTTCCTCAGTTGGACTTTATATGTGTACGCCTATAGACGAGCACAATGCCGACGCGAGCGACTTTTTATCAACGCACCCCCCTGGCTCGTCACTACCGTTTGTGACGATGGTTCATATGTATTCGAGGACCAAGGCCGCTCAAGCAATGTGGTCGATTATCTTACAACGCCGTTTGAACCAGACCGAGGAGTGGAAGGATGTTGTAGTCCAATCCTGTCATCCAGGTAAGTTAATATATGCGCCTCTGTTATTTAGACATTGACACCTGTTTCAGGCGGAGCAAAATCTTCTATTTGGACGCATCCCACGGGCTTCGGGTCTTTCCCGGATCGACTTGCAGCTCTTTCTAGATGGTTGATTCACACCCTTGGTATCTCCAATGAGCAAGGCGCGGTGGTCCCTGTATGGCTTGCAACAGCGCCAAAACCTTCTCAGCCCGAAGCCCGTGGGTTATACTGGGATCGTCTGGATTGGAAATGGGTACCTGCGTGGTGCTTAGAGAGGAGCCGGCAGGATGCCTTATGGAACAAGTGGTGTAAGGACACTGGAGTAGATGTCCAGTAAATTATTGCACTTATTGCGATATCGCCTTTGTAGGATTTACAAATTGTTTCAGAGTTCATTTTGACAGATATGAGAGCAATAGTTCATGTCACGTGACCGAGAGCTCATTTCAGCCAATAACCTGTTCAATCCTGTTCCGTTACGACATTGAAGTAACACGGAGAGCTGTCCCGCAGAACACAGATTCACACACCTAGAACCCTGGTACCTTATGCGGCATAATTGTACCTCCCACGTCACAAGGTAGATACTTTGCGTGGAGCTGCACCTCAGCCATACTGTAGCAGTCATGGATAAGAAGACGAGCATCTGCAGTCGCCGTCGT
>JANWGL010002965.1:0-19419 GCA_025200755.1 Ceratobasidium sp. C01 | reverse complement strand
ATTTAGCGATTTATTCACTGCTCTACTAGCTAAGAAGTATTGAGTGTTGAGACATTCTCGAGTCATTCTCAATATCCCCCGGAGTCTCTCGCTGAGGTTATGCTTGCAACACGTGCGGCATGCTGCACACGACTATTCCCCCCCCCCTAGAGAATAGCCTACGATAATTTTGATATACCGATTGACATGACAACTGATATACATAAATACAAATGGGAGAAGAAAACGGAGAGATTGACTACGAGCAAGAAATAAGCAGGAAGGAGTCGCGGTGAGCCTGAGACAGGTCTAGGCGATTCTGCTAACTCGGGCTAACACCCGGATGCTAGGACTAGCAGTGTAAGATCGATTGGTATGGCTAGTGATGCGCACATATCCCCGGGAGGTTCGAGTCGGCCCTATTCGCTATCGGGGCTTGGAGGTAGAACCAGGATGCCTAAGACATGGCGTATCTTGAGAAGACTGGACCCAGCCGTGTGCACTTCAGTTGGATACAGGAGGAAGACCTCAAGAGTTCCATGAGGAAACCACGTCTGTCTCAAACCAAGGATACAACGCCCTACCACCCCCGGAGAACGGTGTCACTATTGACTCCGGTACTTATCGCACTCTTGTGGTGCAAAACTATGGCGCATACAAGCAGGACGAGAACTCGTAGCATTTCAGATACATGGTTTATGAGCAAGCCCCGCATACAGGGGGGTTGTTTCATCCCCCGCAGCGCCGGAAGTAAGAACCCGCCCATTGAAGACTTCCAGGATATAAAAAAGGAGATTGGGAGTGCTTCAGCTTCGAGTGAATTCAGCCCACACCTAGCTAACCATACAGAAAAATGTGTCAACCTTCCTCTATGTTGTCAAGAGCAAGGTCTCGCCCACGGCGCGGGGGCATTTCTAGTGGGTAGGGATACGCAAAAAGGAAACGACTTATAAACAATGAAAACAAACAGCAAAGTTAGGCTGACCCACGGTGTTTGCGGTGCCGAAGGTGGTGGTTCCAAAGGTTCCTGAGGTTACGTTACAATAGTTGGGACCCTCATCAATCCGGCACCTGGGTCTCGCGTTTTATAACATCAAATTCCGTCTTCGTTGGGCAGGTCAACCTGGAATGACTATCCCTCCCTCGAACGAGTCTCTGTACGAAGAAGGGTGGTCAAGGGAACACCTTGAACCCGTGTGTCGCGTCTTTCTTCTATTATTTATCCACTGATTAAGTCGGGTGGCTAGAGCAGCCGTCTGTCTTGGTACTGGCCCGGGCTATGTGGCAAGGATGTTGGCCCACCCGAGTTGGGAAACCGACGCAACGAGGACGGTGAGACCGAAGACAAGGGGACAGTGTCTGCGTTGCGAATCCCACAACCACCGCCGACCCGATCAACACGTTCTCGCACTGCATCAGCTCAGCCAACTCCTCATCCTGGGATGCTAGTTCTTCGCGTCGGGGGGGAGCGGGAGGTGGAAAGAGTCAGAGGAGGATGCAGTTGTCTAGTCGGTCAAGTTTATTTTAGCGCGTTCGATTGCTTGTTGATATTTCATGCATTCACCAGACTGGGAAGGTAGCTGTATCATTCGCCGGCAGTGACCGGGGTCGGGGAATCACACCTCCGAGGTCGCAGACTGAGTCGGAGATATTGAATTTTTGCCCCGACCCGCCAACTGGAACAGTTCCATCGAAAGGCCTGCCATATGACGAGAAAAAACTGGCAACGAAATCGACCCTGCAAATGCCGGAAAGTGAGGCGAAACCATCACAACTAAAGGATTGGGCACCGCTGACGGTGCGAGAACGGTCCGTGTCTGAGTTCACTCCAAGGAATACCTCGAATCAGCCACGACAGAGGGCAGAGACTGCCAGGCATGTTACTCATCCCGTTCACCGATTCAGCTCTCGTTAACCCCAACGCCGTTTCTTTCGTAGGCCCCTTCGTAACAAGCAATAACAGTTTGCGTTGTCTTCTTCTGTGGAGTGGCTTAATCTAGTTCGTTCCAAATCGGCAGAGGCACCCATTCGAATAGGGTTGATACGAGGGGCTGGAGTGATGTACACCTGGGTGCATAGTTGTATATACTGTACGTGTGGAATTGCTGATGGTTTGGCACGCTTCGCCAAGGGTTACAGTTATCTCGGCAGGTTGGGCGGCACATGAGCACAACAGTGCCACATAGTGCGCACGGGATTGGAACCGACGCGAGTAGGTTGGGGATGACGGATGGCATGGCACAAAATCGGGGGAGAACGGTGCGCCGAGCGAGCTGTGGAAGAAGGGAATATGATGTGGGAGTAGGTTCGCGTAATATATAACCCAGCTCTCATCGGGATACTCGGAGGGCTGGTGCTACTTGTGCTGCACAGTTCGGTTTTTGACTCGATCTCTCGCTTTAATTTGTCCTGTTTTGTTTTTCTTGTTTCGTTTGCTCCTCCCTTTTTGTTTGTTCATCTGTTTGCTTCACTTGTTTATTTGTTTTACCTTTCGATCGTCCCCCGAGCTATACTATTCTCTTCGCTTGTCAGTACGATATACCTAAAATGTCCCTCAAGTTCCTACCAGCGCGTCCGAGGGGGCGGATACCTCGAAGTCAACTCTCAAAACGAGGAAACAACATGCCACATGAATCAAACCTCGTCATCGATCTGATTAAAGGTGCGTTCGTTACACTGATTGCACGGCTGGTCTCTTAAATGCCATTAGCCCCTATCACTCTATATCTTGCACGTGGTTCCTTCCTGGTCACTGGTGAGCGCCGCAGGCCGAAGTGATTTATACCAGATCCCTTTCTATCATCTCTACCCCACCACCACCCGCTGGGCTATTGCACATTCTGGTTACTCCCACTTAGTGAGATGTTTTGCAGTTGCCCAGCCAGTGTATTAACAAATCCCTTGTCTAGGTTGATCTCAATATGACCTCACCTTCGCCAAGTGTTCTCCAAGATCGTTGTAGAGATATATTTCCTCCAGGATTCGACATAATGCCAAGTTTAACCTCGAAGAGCAGCAGCAGCCGCAGTCACTTTTCGTTCAAACCAGAGCAACTTTACCAGTCAGTCGTCGCTCGCTACGAACCCACCACGCCCATGGAAACCATTCTGATAAAGTCAGCTTGGTACGGAAAGCAGACTAAATCGGTGCGGCATGAGTTCATTGTTATTCAATTTCAAGACACGGAACAACCGCGTCTTCTCAACTACCTAATACTCGATCGCAACTGTGAAAATCGTAAAGGATCCTCGGTTCCAACGCAGTCGTCCCCTCCCCCAGAGGCTATCGATACATTCAAGATTGCATACGATGGAGACATGAAGAAATTAGTCCAGGAATGTCGACTCACACCTTATAGGCTTCTTGAGGAGCTTTCATTCCCCACCAGTCCACCGCTGCATCTCTACGAGCTAGTGGCTTTAGCGGACGTTGTTTCCAAGCGGCACGCAGACTATCGCCTGCTCGATTCTAATTGCTATCTGTTTGCGGCAATAATCTGGGAATGTATGCGTCGGATGCGCCCCTCTGCCCTTCCCCGGGATGTATTGGGAAGAACCCGTGGGAAATGTCGTTGGTACCGTTACACACCGGACCCCTCCCTGATACTTGGGGCCTTTGAAGAGATTTGTCAAAAATTACCCGGGATCCAGGCACACCTCGAGAACCGCAGACTGGTGAGAATCTTTAATCCATAAATTACTGGCATCAACTCACACCCCGTTACTCTTCAAGCTGTTCTTCCCACCAACTGATAAAGAAGACTCTAATGGGCAGGCATAGTAGGAGAGCATTCTGTCTTCGTTAACTTTTGGTTGCTTACCTTCGTCTGAATTTAGCCAGTCGGTTGTGTGTCCGGTCAACAATCAGATACAGGTACTACCGTCGAGCGTTTGTGAGAATCACCGGGCTAGCATCCGCATCGCCACTATTAAATCGTTAGCCCGTTTGCTTATCATTACTCGCTCTGCAAGATCCTATTGAATATGAATCGTTCTTGTTAGGTTTCTGGGTTATTGCTTGAAGACTATACGATGCGATTGATGTGTTACGGATCCTTAGTAGTGGTGAATTATCTGACTATGTTTATGAGAATGATTGTACCGATTTTCGGATACTCATTATGTATTCTTTTTTTTATACCTACGGATAGCCTTATATGCAACAAACCTGCCCTGATTGATTGGTTCAGTGTAGTTTATACTCCACGCTGGCATATGAATACGTGGTGACCGCCAGCATGAAAGCTACTCGTTGCTGCGGCATGTACCCAACGCTTTGGATTTGCCGGGTCAAGAAACCTTCCGAGTGGGACTTAGCGACCGCACTACGATCAATCTATCCCATGAGGGGTGGAGCTACGCCGACATGTGCCCTCGATGAGCACCAGTTTTACATGGTCTTTCACACATACGTCAGGAAAAGTGGTCAAATTTCATCTACATGTATCCATATGGATTTAGTTGGATACACATGTTTCAGAAATTTACTATCCCCCCCATTTCATACACATAAATATATCACTATAGGTGCTTTATTCATTTGGGTTTACATTGATTTATGTGGATTTAAGAATGTTTACTAAATTTAATAAACACCTAAACTCTTAAACTTGTAAATCCAAGTAAATTCTCTTAAATTCTCCTAAACATGGTAAAATCTAGTAAACCCAGGTAAACTGACAGTGTTACATGAATAAAAAACCAGCTTTTTCCTGATGTACGCACGTGTGACCGTCAGGACCAGATCTAAGACCCGTGCATTGCTCTATTTCATTTTTTAGAATTCGACTGTTACTATCTCCAGCCTATTCCTGTCCAAAATCCAATATGCAAGGTACATCCGTGAAAGCCTGTCGCGCCAGGCCAGTAGGAAGGTCTGCACGCCCTAGACTCATACCCAATCCATCGAGCACGTGCCGGTCTGGGAAAATACAGGGTTCTTTTCGCCTGCAGCGTGCACGAGGGACTGGCACAAATCTACCTGTTTGTTTGTGTTTTGTTTGTTTCTCGCCACTTTTGCTGCTCTCCTGTGTGACCGCGAGCGTCATATCTCAAGCTCACGCTTGCTTACAAACCGTCACATCGTCTAGCGAGCCACCCGCCACAACTTACACGGATCATACGCACATCCTCGCAAATGGATTGATCACGACAAAGTACTTTGCACCTTGCAGTCTAGTTTCAAAGTTTTGGTCTAAGGCTTTCTAATTAGCATCTCGCAGGCCGTTATATAATTAAAGTTCGGGTACGTTGCTCTGATCATCCGGTGCATCAACATTTTCTTACCATTCCCATCGTTCTTCACTCTCCATGTGATCGCAATGAAAGTCGGCTAGTCCATCGGAGAGCCATGTATCACGTCGTGAGCCCCATCGCCTGTCGGTTTGCGCCTTGGAGCTGAGATCCCGAACCACTACCCGACGCGCACGCAACTATCTATTTTCAATTACCCGTCTACAACTACCTGCGCGAAACTTCGACTAACCTTGCGCCCTCCTGACAGTCTCATATGCACCCGAGAATGACTAACGCTGCCTCGTTCAACGTAGAAATCAAATCATTCAGACTCAATAGGACGCAAGGCAGGGGGACAAAGCCTCCGGACGCCCGCTCACACAAAACACCTACGAGACATAACTCGCATACAGACCAAGCTCTTATCAAAAACTACAATGAGCGTATAAGGTATGCCCGCCAATGTGATGCGATCCACCGCAGCCGCGTCATACTTATTATTATGCACCATATTCTTTGCATCATCGTGTTCAGCAGTCGCGCGCTTGAGCCGAATAGCAGCTCTTCATGCTACACCGAATCCCAGCTACTCGATATATGGGTGCGGTTAGCCCATAATGCTGGTAAGCACATTGACGCTTGACCACACATACCATATGGCGTGCGTGATACGCGTTGTGGATCGTGCGCCGTCGACGTACGCTCGTGATTATATTCGCCCAACCCGCCCAAAGCACGGGCCAGGGCGCCCTACTCAGGGCACACATGGTCACTAACATGGACTACATCTACGCCGGCCGAGGATCCCTCCACGCCACGCATACCCGACCCCGTATTTTGTTGCCCCAGGTTATCGAAACACGCAAATAAACAACGTTCTTGTTACACATGAATCCCCCGCCATTCTCTTGAAGTCCAGCCACGCTCAATTATTTGTAAATAGCGAATTTATTGTCTAGTCAGCGAGCCAGGTATCTGTTGTGGCAACTGGCTGGTCAATGTGACGGTTTGTAAGCAAGCGTGAGCTTGAGATATGACGCTCGCGGTCACACAGGAGAGCAGCAAAAGTGGCGAGAAACAAACAAAACACAAACAAACAGGTAGATTTGTGCCAGTCCCTCGTGCACGCTGCAGGCGAAAAGAACCCTGTATTTTCCCAGACCGGCACGTGCTCGATGGATTGGGTATGAGTCTATGCACGCCCCTGCCGTCCAGGCGTTACTCGATGCGTTGAGAATGAGAACCCGGATCTGGCTAACCTCATGTTTCCAAATATTGGCGCTACTGGCGGTATTTGCCTGAATTGTTTCTGTCATAAATTCATCTTTCCCTGGTCGTATCGCCCTCGTTTCGTCACCTCGTACTTCCCACTGCATCTACAGCGTTCGAAATAGATCACGGCGTCTTCCTAGGGGCGAGTAGCCTCATTATGAGCCGACGTGTTGTTCCCTTTGATCTGCTCGCTCCACTAGGCTCTTGGAATATCGTTACAAAATATATGAGCGCAAGGGGGGATAGCCCCGTCAAGCGCCAATCTAAGGGGGGAATAGGTATTTTCCGGGAACCTCTTAACAGTGTAGTAACAAAACGGGATAATTTTTGGATACCTCTTAGAAAGTAGGCCATTCAGATATGTACCCGTAAAGCCGATAATATCTACCAGAATAAGGATTAGGCATGAGACTTGGTGTGATATGGAGGTGACTGAATTAACGAGGATTGAGAACCAAAGTTAAATGTTTCGTATATTTGGTCAATCATGTACATTTAGACAGTTCAGAGGTCGTGTCGCCAATATGGCCCTCATTAGTTCTCCCACTTGCCCTCACCAGTCTCTTTATGAACCTTACAGGACGAGGACGCTGAGAAAAATGGTTATATTACGACAGCAGGCAAAATCAGGTATTAGGCTACTTACATATGAACTGATAAAGATCGGAATGGGGCGGAGTAGGCAGATTACGTGAGCCCGGACCGTCCAGAAAAAGGAAATAAATTACGAACCTGCATATACCTCTTGAACGACGTTGGATCGTTCATCGTGATCCGAACGAAGCCTCCCGCCTAGTTCTCCATCGTGTATCTGTACGTTCCCGATGGGTGTCCGAACCCCTGGCAAGAACCTGCGATGTTTTTGGCTGTCACATTGACCGGTCAGCATGATTGAGGATCTGTGAGTATATCATAATTGATACATACTACTAGCGATCCTTTGGATTACAAACGATTCCCCCTTGCCAGGGACTTTGACTTTGACGAACTCTTCGGGCGAGCGTCTATTTAGAGAAGTAGTAGAACTCAGCGGCGAGAATGTCTGGAACAGACTTTCCTCTTCGAGGTGTTTGATGCTCTGGGAGTATTGGTGAATAAATGCCTCGTCGATCTCTGCGGGCTGACCGCGCATATCGTACAGCTCCTCTAACTTGGCTCTAGCAATTAAGTCGAACTCTTCGTGGGAGTGGGGCATAACAGTAAAAGTTGGAATTGAGAGCTAAGTAGAAAGTGGTGGGCGGATGTCGAAACATGGCAGAGCCAGTCTGGCTTAAATCGTATAGATTCCAGCCGGACAGCACGGTTCTGCTCTCAGGATGCTACAGCCAACACGTCTTCCTGAAACCTAACTTTTGGGTAACACTACTCTTCTGGGTCAACCTTCATCGATCCTCGAGGGCGGTACCCCAAATCAACCGGAACAGCTATGCCCGACGAGAGGTCAGTAAACGTGTTCTCTCGGATGCTCGGGTGCAAGTCATCACGGTTGATTTCAGTAGTGCTAAACCTGGTACGTTGGTCTGTGGCAGTTCAATAGCATCTTAGATCAACGCAACTGGTATAGAAAGGGGTGATATGCAACCGCTCAATTTCTATGAGACTCGTCTCGAATCTGACCTCGCATTATCGCGATATTTCCTTGAGCCAATCGAATGATGAGCGAATTTGGCATTATAGTTTATATCTCGGTAGCTTCTAGGACGAAGTATTACGAGTTATTCGACTGGCATCGTGGGAGTAGTGGAGGGAAGGAAATGGAGTGGATGGGACGAAGATTGCTAGTGGGGTCGACATAGCGGAGTCCACGAACACTGTGCCTAAGAGCCGCAGAGCTACACGCGGGTATGGAGGAAGACGCGGGCTCACCTTTCCATCTAGGACGTTGAGCGTGAGAGCCTGGCGTTATTGGTGTAATCATGTCTGGTGCCATTCTTTGATTGGGCTTGTTTGTGAACGTGGCTCTCCAGCCTCGGACGCCCGAATTCGGGTCGGCGGGCGCAGAGCGGGGAAGCAGTCTTGTAAAGACCAGAAGGACTTGTCGTAGTACTCGAAGACGGCATACGGACATGCGTGGGGACGAACCTCTTTGGGAAGATTTATACAAATTAACTAACAAACCCTGGACATATGCGCTCAAGAGTCCCACCTAAACAAACACCATATACAAGTTGTCCAAATCAGCGGATCTAGTTCATTCAGGCGAACGTACGCTTATAAATGGGTCATAGGGAAGCATGATTATAGGAACTACCACAGTCAGAGCTCCGAGTAGCATAAAAGTACCAAAAACTAGTAAGGGAGCTTATGACTAGACATCCTGGGGATACTTCGATATCCAAGTCTAGCTCAAAGAGTCTCGGTGTGAAAATGGCAACGGGGGCAAGGGTCGAGACTAAGGCCGAGATGGAGATCGTGAAGAACCTATGTTGGACTTGAGAAGAACTGCAAACGCCCACGACCACGGAGTAGACTGTCATGTGACTATTATGTCGGTCGCAAGTTTGTAGGTTAACGGGTAAAATTATTACGGTATTCCTAGACGGTTCTAATGCAGAACATAGCACCCGCAAAATGGCGGCTCCTGATACGTATAATTATTTGTTGCTGGTCGGTCTCGCCGCCTAGGGGGGATTCCAAGCCTGGTAGCTTAGGTCGCAGCTTCATGAGCGGCATATATGCGGGTGAACCATAGGTACGGGCATCGGCCACTCATAGTTAATAATACACTTGTTCACGCAGCCCAAAATCCTCATCCTTACGACGAGAAATTAGTCAACAATGCACTGATGTTTACCTTCATAGTACTTCTCTCCAAGCAAGAGACTTAACTCGATGATCAGTCCACCCATCTGACCAGGATGTATATCAAAGAGAAAGTTATTTTATATGTATATTCATTCTGATACATTATAATAACTCGAGTGGTTCAACCATCGAGTAGATAATCTAGCCCTCATTCAAACTCCCATTTTCCCTTGCCAATCTCCTTTTGGACCTGAAACGGGGATGTTGCTAAAAGAAAGGAGGGTTATGTCGACATTAATTGCAGTATCACGTAGCAGTAAGTATACTAACATATGAACTGATAAAACGCGAAGCAAAACAAAACAAGAGGTTAAGTTAGCACGGACCACGGAGAAGATACTGATAAGCCACGTACCATCATACGCTTGTAGCTTGCCTGGGGGTCATATATTGAGACGCGCGCGAAACCAGCATCGATATTCTCCAGCGTGTAGTTGTATATTCCTGTTGAGCGTGCAAGCGTTATGCTTGCACCATAGATGGTTTCGGCTATCGTGTGCAAGAGTTAGGACCTCACAAAACTTACAAAGTCACCACAGACTGATACGTACTGGCTTCAGTTTCCTGAACTGAGAAGATCCTGTGATTGGCGGGAATGTTCACCTTGACGAGCGTCGGGTGTGAGCCAAGATTCAGGGAAACAGCGGTAGTGTGGCTTTTGGATTCGTCGGACTCGGCGTCCGCATCCGAATCGGGGGGCTTAATGCTTTGGAAGTATTCCTCGATGAAGGATTCGTCAAGTTCGGCGGGGCGACCGCGGTCCTCGTAGAGCTAGGCGAATTTGGCGTTGGCGATCTGGTCGAACTCGTCGTGGGATTGAGACATAGTTGCGGGTTTCGATGTTGAGAGATGGGCAGAGAGTGGTGGGAGGATGTTGAAACCTAACTGAGCCGGCCTGGCCTTTATAGCGCACACTCCAGTCGGACGGCGTGATAGTTCCAGTATGTCGCTATGAGAGATGGATTTATCCTTTCTAGATGCTAAACTCGGGTAACGCGCACTTTGGTTAGAGTGAGTTGATCCTCGAGGGGAGCCCCGTAAGTCAACCGGGACAGCGAGGTCCGACGCAAGATCAAGGGGCGGGACAATCGGTGAGCGTATTCGTCTTGCGCGCTCTTCGTGTTCGCTTTGGCACGATCGGAGGGCAGCTTTGGGGAAGAGGATGAAGGCATCAGCGCTTATGCCTAGGTATCGAGCAAATCAAGATATAATCGTACATCATAAGTACTGATATGAGGTCGTGATTATCCTGAGGGACTCATCGTTCTACCACCACGGAGCCTGAGCATTACCGGCTGAAGATCGAGTACGCTAGGAAAAAGTTAGAATACGCCTATTCTGCTACTCTGTTTTGATACGACCGTGCGCTGCCGTGTTGTTTCTCATTCTACGGCAAGGGATAAGAAGGCAGTCGGACAGTATCGTGGGAACCGTAGAGAGAAGAAAGGAGAGCCAATGAGACGAGACCAGTCGGCGCTAATGTAAAATGGACGACAAATGTGCGGCACGTCGGGCTATTGTGGAGAGGAGCGTCTGCCTATCCGTCGGTGTTTATATTTTCGTTTTGTGTTGCGTGAAAGCCGGCGTCGCTGATGTAATATGGCTCGGCGCTATTTGATGTTTGGCTCTGTTTGCAGCAAGTTATTTTCCTGCATCGGTCAGAAGTGGCCTCAGCGGCGGGCACAGAGCGGGGAGCCTGGCCTAGGAGGGCTAGGGGAACAAATTCGCTTCTGGTAAGAGCAGTTTAGAATCCTATGGCGCACCTTGACGTCACGTGGCGGCGAACCTAAAAGGTGGAGTAATAGCGAGAACAATGAGAGCCGTCCCAGTGAGCACATCCAAGCTAGAATAAAATTAGCAGCACTAGAACTCGTCGGCAGTGGCAATAATCGCTGAGGAATTGTATAGGTAAAGAGGAGCCGCTAGATGCCAAGATAACGATAAGATCAAGAGGTCATAACGTAGAGTACGAGGTAGACGTAGGGTAGGCCGTGGGGCAGGGTTGTGCCACTAAGAGTGCAGAGCCGAGGATTTCGTTACACTACAGCAATTGGATCTAGTCTATAAGTTGGACTGGCCAAGCGATTCACAAGCTTGGACAGGAGAGTAATCGTAAGCATAGACTAGCATCGTAGCCTGAATCGCGGACAAGTGAGGTTAATTGACAAAAACGGAGAGCATCTGTCAAGAGCGCATGAGCTGTGGGTAGGCTGAGTCAAGAGGTCTAAGTGGCGTTGGACCGTAGCTCTCTATTGAAATCTCGCACAAATTCTAGAAGTTTAGCTTTGCCAGAGTGGACCACAGGATATGGCACCTATAACTAGGTTCGAAGAAAGAGACCTGTTGGACACATGTACATCAATGAAGCGGGGCAGGACCAAGAAAAGTAATATTGCAGGAGCTGTCGCAGCAAGTGCTATGAGCAGGATAAAAGTACCGAAGGTCTTACTAGCACCTGAGCCTAGAGATAGTATGTTTATGCCTATATCCGAATCTAGCCGAAAGGCTGTTGACCTAATAGAGAGACAATGGGGGTCTCAACGCACGCTATTATATATTAATACGTTGAGATTTGCTAAGTCAGTAGGTCTTGCGGTCTTCGGAATTTCTTTTTCCCAAGCGCCGGGTGCATGACATTTAGCAAACTGCAGTGACACCCCTTCGCATCCGCGCATACATACGGGCCTCCACCCGCAGCTAAGCTAACCACGCACACTTTCCCAACTTCCCCCAGCTATTTGGGATGTCCCGCGAGGTTACTAATATGGTTATCTACAACTGTGGTTAGTCAGCGGGTTCCTTCTATCAGCAGGTTCATTTTTGCCTTACATCTCTGCGAATCTGACGCCAGACACCCAGGGGACCATCTTACAGGTAGAAAAATCCCAGGTCTTGGCTGCATTGGTCTGAATACTGTACTTTTAGCACCTAGACATATTCTACCAATCGGAATTTCCCTGAACATACAGTGCAACAATACAGCGAGGGCGGCAATGGGGCGGCGTGGGTTAGGTGACATTGCGTAGGTTATTTCTTTAGCATCTGGTTTTTTTCTGGTCGTTTTGAGGCTTTGCCCAATGTTGCGACAACTAACGAAGAGCGAGGAGCAAAACGAGAGAGGCGAGAGCAAGCCATAGTGTAAGTTACATATTGCCACCGACGCCAGTGCTCGCTCCAAAAGCTATCTGTTGGATACTTGTAAAATATGACATATGCTGAATTTCATCAGCGCGACGAGCGCAACGTCCATTTGGGCCGAAGAGGGAACCCGTAATGCCGCCGGGCCTTGCTCAGTGCGTGTAATGTCACATTATTCCCTCATTGCCTTAGGGGTGTTGAGTAGAGTTTGAGAAGTAATATACGTATAAAGGTACAATTGGAGTACACCGAGAAAATAAGTATACCACAGCAACCAAGGAACAAATGCGGGCATACGGAATCGGCATAAGTGCAACTATACAAAACGAAATGGGAGCAAGAGATATTAGTGTAAGTTTTCTCGTCAACCTTTGACGTGCCGAGGTGGAGACTGCGATCGAAAGTCTCAAGTAACTAGTTGTGGCTCCATTTATGATATCTAATAGAGAAATAGCTGTCATTCAGGAGAAACGGTTCGATAGGTGAGACGGAAGGCATACCTGCCCGCAAGATTTTGTCCTGTATAGTTCTGGGGGCTCCTTTGTTGGAAGTATCGCAGACATTGCCCTCGCCCTTGACCTCGGTGCTTCCGAAGATTGAGACAAAAGTTCTGCCGGTGTCAACGTCGGCCCTGTTGGCTGTGATACCAGTGTGGACCGCGAGGGACCACTATCCTCGAATCGTTGCATCGGTGCAGTACCTAGTGTGTTTGAGCCTGTATTCGGGGTAGTTGGGGCTAAACTGATCGTATTGCACTGCTCGAATCTGGGAGGCTGGATACCCGGTTCCGCATCTGCCCCGGCGGGCGACACGAAAATATTACCAGTCTTTCAAATGAACGACAAGATCTAAATCTATCCAAGGATATAAGATAACGCTGGCTTACTCGGCAAGGAATACACCCCCCCCTTATTCTCTTTACTTCCTGTTCCCGCTCCACAGTGAGAACACACATCCCAGGATGAGGAGCTGGCTGAGTTGATCTGGCGCGAGGGTGCATTGGTTGAGTTGGCTGTGGCTGTTTGGTTCGCCGTAGAGGCATTGATCCCTCGGATCGGCTTTCTCCGTCTACCTCATGATAGCTTTCTACTTCGAACGCATCAAAACATTTGCCACATAGCCATTGTGGAATCACACGTCTGTTCTATCCATAAGACGCCATGATCAGTCGAACCAACATTCGCACGAAACACAAGACTTACGGGGCGGGGCTCCACTCTCAATCTGCCCGCCTTGGAAGGCTGCTTGATAGAAGACGGGACACGTATCTGTGCTGACCAGTTGGTTAGAACAGATGGTTGAAATAATGATAGCAACTTCGATTGTGCCATGCGGGTTGAGTATCTAGGCGAAGATGATGGGAGGATCTCACTCAGAAAGCTTTATAGAACCGGTGGTATTCTATAGTTTACCCGACGAACGTGTGGCTTATCAAACAATGGATTAGAATAAAACTAAAGAACACGTTGATGCCTCGCCTCTGCTTGCGATCAAACTACTCGTCGCCGTTTTCGCCTGTTTGCCTCGTTGCCTTCCTCATCTGTTCTCCATGTGTCCGTGCTGCTATGTCATAGTAAAGTGTAAAGCCGCGCTACTACAATAAGGATCTATGAACAAAAGAAAACGCGTTGATAGCACGCTTCGCTAAAGAACCGGGGTTTGCACATACATTGGCGCTTAAACGTATCAAGCCACCTAGTGAGAAGTCATCATCAGAGCTCTAGTTCATGGAGTACGCACCTTATTGAACCGAGTATGATACTTTAGACACTGTAGTATGATGCAAATAACCTATAAAAAGATTCAAGAACCCAGGGGATTTCGGAGCTTGAAAACACACCTACATTTGGAAGGGGGTGCTACAATGCCTTTGCTCAGGCTTACACTCCGGAAAAAAAAGGTAGCCTTTGGACACCATATCTAGCAATAAATAAAATCAAGAAAAAATACCAGCGTAAGTGGAAGCCTGATTCGCATGCATGAGCGGAAGCCTGCGAGTCTCTGGTTGCGGGTGGCGCGTACAGACGTGGAAGCATCGTCGGAGGTAATGCATCTCTGGCGCCACAACCGCAGCAAATGGAGTAAGCATCATATAATGGAATATGTGAAAAACTGGAATTGGTATGTATAGAAACTCATAGATGGGCATTAACGAGTACTTGATAAGTATATAGCCGCTGTGAAGCCATTTGTCTGAAAAGTGCATACTAACCTACGACTTTCTACGACTTGCAGCACATCTTCTAGAAATCGGAGAGGCTAGTAACCATTCACACAAACAAAGCAAAAATCCCAAATCTGAAGGCTGCTTTGGGGGGGGGGCGCTCGAATGGCCCGAACCCCTTTCTCAAGTTGGCCAAGTCGCCTCATGAATCGTGTCTTGAATTTTTTTATATCTCACTTATGTATGTCTATTGAGTAGCCTGACACTATTCTCTTACCCGCAGAGGCGCTTTGTGCGCCGGAAAACGTGGCTTTGTGTTGGGGGAACTCTTTTTCAAAACTTCGTATGTCGGGGACAAAGGCACACCAAAATGTGCGCAGAAATTAGGGCATCTCGAATATATTTACTACAGTATCCGTTGCTTCAAATAGCTACTCTGCTGCTCGTTTTTCTCTCCAAGTTGGTTCCTGGCTCCTGCCACCCGGAAGCGATCAAAACCCCTACCTGGCAAGAACTTTTGCAAACAGCAATAACTACCCGTGTACGCCATTCTACCATGCCAGATTACGTATGATCCAAGTTTCAAACAATCCTAACAACAAATGGTTAAATTATCGGCTAGAAGCTAATCACAATGTAATTTAGCCATTTGAGCCCGACCAAAGGCATTGTAGCACCCCCTTTCGAGTATAGGTGTGTTTTCAAGCTCCGAAATCCCCCGGGTTCTTGGATCTTTTTATAGGTTATTTGCATCATACTACAGTGTCTACAGTGTCA
This sequence comes from Ceratobasidium sp. C01, assembly GCA_025200755.1. Classification (NCBI taxonomy): domain Eukaryota; kingdom Fungi; phylum Basidiomycota; class Agaricomycetes; order Cantharellales; family Ceratobasidiaceae; genus Ceratobasidium; species Ceratobasidium sp. C01. Next base: position 4,050 of record JANWGL010002965.1, on the reverse strand, counting down.
TACTCGGTTCAATAAGGTGCGTGCTCCGTGAGCTAGAGCTCGGATGGCGACTTCTCACTAGGCGACTTAATACTTTCAAGCGCTAGTATACGTTTGTTACTGGCTTCTGGCGCCGTTGGGCCTGCAAGCTCCTAGATACGACCATCGCGCTTTGCAGGATACTAAGTACTGACTAGAATTTATCTACCGCTTAGCGTTGACGGCAGCAAGTCGCCTTTCCTATGTGCCCATCGAGAATACCAGCTTGACAACTGCGTTTGCCGATTAGCTATTAACTCAGCGATTCGAGCAGCGAGATTAACCAAGGACAACCCGTTACGACGTCAAAGCGACCGTCATATACTATCTGAAACTTTCTGACATCCCCTCCGCTTATGCAATACCAACCATGGATAACCATGGACTAATGTGCATATATGCACTAGGGGAATCGCTCTATAGTACACGATACGGTAATTAACCTACGCGCGCGCTGGACCTACACGCGGAAGGGTATCTAGATTATCTCACGAAGAGCTGTATATAGTAGGTACCAATCGAGCATACATGTAAAGTCAGATACCGGCTAGTGTGGGGGCACCCGACGCGCCGGTGAGGCGCGACGGATGTGGATGCCGGGGCTCCGGGACGCGAGGGGAACTCGCGGGCCGGGTGGCCAAGCCTGACTTTAGGCAGGCATGAGATTGGGGGGCAGGTGGGAAAGAAACCGTGCGCGAGTTCTGTGCGTGACGGGAAGAAAAGTGCCGCACGATGTGGTCGTCGGCAAGGTCTCGTGCCACGCCAGGTGTGGCTCTTGAGTCCGCATTGTAACCGGTAACGCTGGCGTGTGGTTAAGTCCAACCTGTGGTCCTTCGATCCACATCCCCAATAGTGTATACTTGGAGGGTGCTCGTGAGTGCTTGCGAGCACGTGCTCCACGAGCACATACAACGTAGCATCAGGCGCTCGTCAACGTTTCATGAGCCCCAGTAGTAGGCATCATGAGTACTCCCTAGAATTTGAGGTGCTCGTGAAGGGCTCGGGATTAGGGGGGGTGGCTCGTGGCCTCGTGACGCTGGTAAGCACTCTCAAAAAGTAACCCCGTTCGCTGATGTATGTAGCTTAGTCCCAAACTTGTTTTTGGCGTTTCCGGCCTTTGAGCATAAAAAGCGGGTGCACACGAAGGGGCACGACTGTATACCCACCTCAAAGGCCATCTAGAAACCCCCGCTTTCCACAATTGTGCCTCTCGAAGCTCCCGTTAGGCGGCATCGATTGAGATTACAAGGTTGCCTTTATATTATCAAATGCGATGAGAAGTATCCCATGCTCGTCAATTTGGAGGTAGCATGGGCACTTCGTCGCTGCGGCTACATCACTCTGAACCCGTCGTCAGTTTAGTTTATCAAGCAAGACCTCGAAGTAGCAGCTACGGCCTTTAGTATGCAATCGAACTGAACTGCGGTACACGTGGGTCCGTTATGTTGAATATCTTGATTTAGATCGTGTTCTCCAGATTTGGATATTGAAGAAGCTGGGGGCACGATTAAAGCTCACGGGAGCTGTTATTAGAGTAAAAGTTCATCATTTTGCTGAAATGTCTGGACAAGAATCATTGTTGGCGTTATAATCCAGCTTAGATGACATCCAGAAACGTCCTAGCGTTGCCTCGCTTGAACCCGCCAGCGTCACGAACTCCACAGAAACTAATGATTCATTCCTGACCGAGTAGGAGTGGAACGATGTCAAATTATCGAGTAGGTGGAGGCCGAGGTGAAGCCGGCGGACGCGGATTTGAGGGGAGAAATTCGCTTCGATGGCGATGTGGATGCTACGGATGCCATCTAACAATCCAATCCAGTTACGGCAATACCATTGCATTTCCATACAGTACCGATCCATTCGTACACGTCAAAATCATCTTTCCCAATTGCATGATCCTCAAACCCAAGCCGGGTCTCTTCTTTCTGACTTCGGTACTCAATTATCTAAGATTTGATATATAAGTACGATCATACGGAATTCCAATTTGACTAACAGGTCCGCGATAGTGGATAACCGCGAATAAGCATACTACTGTACCGACCCGTAATCGCATTGACTAGTGGCATGCTTGTGGCATTCACGTGTGGGACACGTGTTGACACTCCTTTGTATGTCTTTATTTATTACGTCAGAATCCTGACAGATATGCACTCGTTGGATACACGTTCGTTGGGCAGCCTAGGTAATGTCGCGCGTTCCACAACAATCGATTCTCCCGCAGAAAAGGTCGCATCATTGTCGGCTGATACTCGACTGACAAGACAATCAGAATTGATCTCACAGCTATAACCGCATGTTCCAATCAACCGGTCAATTTGGGATGTTTACCGCACTCGCTACTATCCTGTCCAAGTTGAGTGTGTTGAGGGAAGAGATTCGGCCAGTGAGTCGCCTCTTTCCTGAAATAATTTAACGAACTATTCTCATATTGAGTAAACAGAACCTCCGCGCGCCTTGGCAATGGCTGTGTGGTAACCACGAAGGAGATGGCGACAGCGGGACCGAGGGTCCAATGCTTGTTCAACAGCTTCAGTCAACTCAGTTGACTCATTCTCGCATCAAATTAGCTCAGCCAACTTATCATCCTGGGATGGTTGTTCTTTCTGTCGAGCAGGAATGCGAGGTGGAGAGAATAAGAGGAGGATGTCTCCCTTGTCGAGTAAGCCTGGTCCACTTCTCGGGCTTGATTGGTGTTTGACATTGCTACTTATTTGCAAGACGGGGAAAATTGCTGCATCCTTCAACGCGAGTGATGGCGCAATAGGCGTTCAGCCTGAACTAGCCGTGCCAAAAACCCCGATGCAACTACCTGTGCCAAGTAATCCAAAACAATCATCCGAGCCCTGTGATACCCCGGCAGCGGGTCCGTCGGCGTCAAGAAGGTCATCTCAAACGCCGCGGCCGACAGCGAAGCGAGATCAGTCGGAATTCAATCTGCAACGGCAAAGGGCAGCTTCTGAGATGCTGCCCAGAAATACGCACCCGGCGCGGGCAAGGACTGTATCTCATAAATAGGTATGTCCTCCAATCAGTTTATCGCAATCAGGTTGAGTGAAACACAGTTTTCTTTCCTTTTGGGCCTTGTAAGGGGTGATAAAGTTGGCTGCTTTAGCTTTTTCTACTGCGCACTCCGATACCCCAGGGTTTGAAGGAGCATTTGCACTTGATTTTTATACCCCCTATCTTGTTTCTTATGGGACCGATGCTGCTGTTTTGTATATCTATGATCGAGTGTTAATTCTCAATTCCTATGTCTTCTTATCCTTCCAGTCCACCGTGACTCCACCTTCGCCTACGAATAACCCTTAGATATACAACCTGGCGTCTCCAGGGCAACAAACATCTCACAATCAATCATCACAATGAGGGAACAACATGTCTTCACACGCGTTGCTAAAACGCTTCCTTGACGAAGGCCGGGCATTTGCATCGACGATATTATAGCACTTGACCTCCATATCTCATAAACCCCTATTATTTTAAGTCTTACACGCGGCTTCCACCTGGTAGCCAGAGCGAGCAGCGCAGCCCATAATATTTTATACTAGATACCCCCCTACCACCACCACCACCACCACCCCGTTACTGCCCCCACCGAATGATCGCATAGCTGGCCCAACCAAGTTGCTACTGGTGGGGACTATAGGATCTTATACATAAAGTGTACTGACTGTGTCCAACTAGGTCAAATTCGAAATGCCTTCGCTTGCATTCCCTGGACCTCGTCGCAAAGACATATTTCCGCCAGGATTCGATGATAGATTTAACCCAGGCTCAGGCAGTCGTAGCCATTTAAGCGACAGCCACAGTCATCCCCATTTTTCAACCACCCCAGAGCAACTCTACCTCGCGCTTGTTGACCAATATGATCCCACCACGCATATGGAATCCATTATTGTAAAGTCTGCTTGGTACGGAAAGCAGACTAAATCGGCGAGGCACGAGTTTCTTGTGATTGAAGTTGAAGATACAAACCTATCAGGACTCATCAACTATCTGGTGCTTGACCGCATCTGGAAAACCGTC